>JAAEAF010001614.1:0-213725 GCA_011037195.1 Triatoma infestans | reverse complement strand
TTTTTTTTCTTTTTTTTTTTTTCTTTTTTCTTTTTTTTTTTTTTCTTTTTGAAATTGGTATACAAAATTACATATTTGTTTGTAACATTTTTCTGAGTAAGTAGATTTTTATGGATTTTTCTGGGAGGAGCAGGGGAAAGTCGTCACGCTTCTTTCAAGTTCTTAGTTTAGTTGAGGTTCTACCGGAAGTACCTATAATTTTGAAGCCAGTTAAATTTAGTAAAACATTCCAAGCTTGTAAGGAATAACTGTGGAAATTTATAGTAAGAGAAAGTGTGTGTGTGTGTGTGTGTGTGTGTGTGTGTGTGTGTGTGTTGAAAAAAAATAAATAAATAAATAATTCCTGATAAATGTATGAGAAAAGAGTCAAAAAGATCAATGTATTTTAAAATAATAGCCTACGTTTTATAGGTGTACTAAATGTTAGTTTATAGTACAAATCATGTTTATTTTGTTACCTACAGGTGGTTTAAAAACTTTTTTTTTATAACCACTGGAGTGTATATCAAAAGTCAATAAACCTCAAAGCTTTATGGGTTCATTACGAAAAAATGTCTGTACAAATATTATTAATAACGTGAAAACTGTCATGCACTTTTACTTTTTTTTATTTTATTTAATTTTTTTAATTATTATTATTAATAATTAAAAAGTAAAAAATTTACAATTATCTTTGAAGACGCTACAAGGAATATAATGGTGTGCTTGTTAAATATCCTTTGTTTCAAGGATAAATTGAAAATATAAGTTATTTCTTTTTTTTGTCTTTAGAGAAATCTATTTGGAATATTTCTAAGTTCTCATTGATTCTTACTTCAAAATATGAATTTTCAATCAAATTTCTAGTAATATTACTTTACTATCTTTCGTATTAATGCATTTTATATATATGTTACAAAAAAAAAATAAATAAATAAATCCAATTTATGAATGTATCGTTAATGATTTTTTAATAGGTTTCATTTCAATAACTCTAAAAAAAGATCTGGAGTTGTGGTCGGTCAATGGTATTATTGAAATTCTAACGGCCTGGCTTATAATCTCCTAGCCCTCTCTAAAAACATACATTAAAAGAAACGAACGAACTTCTTTCTTAACTAACCACTGCCTGCAGCCACTTCTGCACTTTCCTTCCTATATATAGTAGTATATAATCTTATACACTTATTTCTATTTTAATTTACTATTACACTTTTGTTAATAGGTTTTTTATTTTTAACTTTCACGGTTCAATTTACTGAATTCTAAACTCTGTTATATTTCTGCAGTTTTATTTATAAGCTATGAATTTTTCTTCTATTTCTCTCTCTGTGTGTCACTCTCTCTCATTTGTGTATAATCAAATTTATTATATCGCGCTTATTAGCACTCAATAATTGAATGAATTTGTGTAACGGTTTCTTAATTTTTGAATTAGCTATGCTTTGCAAACTTAGTTATAATTTGGGAGAATAAAAAAAGAAAGTTATTTACTATGTACGCCTTATTTTAAAAATTGTTACTATAATTTCTTACAAAAAAAGAATAATTATCTCAACATGAGCGCTTAGTTTCTTCATAAGTATTTTTTATTTACTGGTTTCTCTCTTGAAGGCCCCAGTTTTCCAAAGTATTTATTATCATTCTATTCTTCGCTATATCCGGAGATATTTTTTTCAATTTCACTTCCCTCGAAAAGACTTCCTGTTCAGCATTTCGTAAGGTTTTTTTTTTTTTTTTTTTGTGAGATAGTTTGTGTTTGATAGTTTGTCTCACTTTGAGTGTTCAGTGTTTCGTCTGGTGCAGCTGGTGTTTGAGTACGTTTTATCGAATGTGTAAAAGCCAAAATACTACGACGTAATTGAAAACCGAAGTGCTAATACCAACATTAGGCTTAATATTGAAATAAGGCGTGTAAATAACTTCTATTTTGATCATAAATTGTACACTATACGAAAAAAGAAAACGAATTAAAAAAAAAATGTTTCCAATATTGTGTGAAAGAAAGTTGCTGCAATAATATTTCGAAAAATTCACAAATTCACAAATAAATCAAATCCCTTTTCTTGCTGGATAAAATATATATCATCCGACGATAAAAATTCAATTTTGTAATTAAATAAATTTTTATTGTAAAAATCTACTGACTTAATTATGCATATTTAATACATTTTTATTTTTTTACTAATAATTAATTGTGATTATTTTTCTGTTTCAGGTGAGTACAATTAATTCTTCTAGTTTACTCAAAGTTTTGGTAAGCATAAATTATTTTATTTCTTTATCATTGCTTTGTTGAATCTTTTATGAAAATGGTTGGTTGGTTAAAGATATCGTATTTGGCATATGGATAGGCAGAAAGAATCCACTCTTAAGACCAAAGCGATGCATGTTGTCGGGTCAAAAATTTGCGTGAGCTTATATTTCAGATACAATTTTGAATGCAAATTTATACTGTTCAGTATAATCTCCTTTGTCAGGAAATCGCTCAACAGCAGAGTTTTCCTGCTGCAATTTCCACAATTCTAGTGCCCTTATCTGCAATAATACGTCATCTTAACATACACAAATATGTTAGTGATAAACAAAGCTGCTTCTTTTATCATCGTATCAGTCCGCTCGTTCCAAGTTGTCTCTCCATATGCTTTAACCCTAGAAGATTCAGGTGTTCAGTCGGTGTGTGTGTGTGTGTGTGTGTGTGTGTGTATATATAATAAAATATTCATGTATTTATTTGAAACTCAGTTAAAATCTGTACAAATTCTAACTACATGTTTAAAATAACTGAATAAATAAAATAAACAGAACAAATACATAATATAAACTCCATTAACTTATATAAACTTTAATTCATTTAAATTCTTCACTATGAATGATTTTTGTACTTTCCTAAACTAGTATTAATTAAATAAGTCCATTTTGGCTAAAATAATAAAAACTTTATTAATAGGGTTAGAGAATTCCATTTAATTTAATCAGAATTGTAATAATATGCAAATGTAATTTTTATACCAAATGGGATGTTAATGTAAATTGAAGAAATTAAGTAATTAATGGCGATTTAGAGGAATTTAGAAATCCAGAAAACGTCTGTGTGATTCTATTGAGTCTGAATAAAGAATTGCATGAAGATCATGAAAATTGATGCTGCCAGCACTTTTAAAGAAATGGTATTAGATAATTTTGAGGAAATGATTATGGAAAAATTTCGATTCTGTTTTTTGAAGATTGTTTATAAAGATAAGGATCCATCTTAAGACAGATTATTTGGATTACGAGAAAATTAGTTTTAGGACCTGGTTGTTTGTGGAAGAGCTTAGGCTATTTCCCTTGTACGGAGTGCAGTGAACACTAGATGGGTTAGTCCCGGGTCTGGATTTTCGGTCTAGGCCCGGTTTGTTGTTGTTTTTCTTTGGGGTAATGGGGTTAGCGTAGGGCCTGGTCCCTCCCCAAAGACATATAATAATAATAAATATACGAGGTGTGTAAATTAAGTAATGAGACTGATTTTCTAGTGTTCGATCTGGCAACACTGGAGACGCGGCGCATGCGTGGTAGGGCAAGTAAACATCTGATACACGTCCAGTGCAAAGTTGGAAATGCTAGAGTTGTTGCGCTTCCGTAGTGACTTTTTTTGTGATCAAGGTTTTTTCAGTGCGTTTTAAAAATGAGTGACATCAATTACGAGCAACGTTGTGCTATGAAGTTTTGCTTCAGACTTGGGCACAGTGCAACGGAAACGTTTGAAAAACTGTGCCAGGCCTATGGAGACAATGTTTTATCGAGAGCACAGGTTTTTAGGTGGTTTAAGTCGTTTGCAGAAACAAGGGAATCAATTGAAGACGAGCCTCGCAGCGGAAGGCCTTCATCTTCAAGAACCGACGAAAATGTTGGCAGAATTCGCGATCTCGTGCGTTCAGATCGTCGTTTGACAGTCCGAATGATCGGCGAAGAGTTGAATTTGACTCACACAACCGTTCATCAAATTTTGACTAATGAATTGGGGATGAGAAAAATTTGTGCAAAAATGGTTCCGAAAAATCTTTCACAAGAGCAAAAAGACATCAGAAAGGAAAGGAGCCTTGACTTTTTGGGAGCAATTGAAAACGATCCCAAGTTTTTGGAACGTGTTATTACAGGAGACGAGTCTTGGGTGTTTGAGTATGACCCAGAAACTAAGCGTCAGAGCATGCAGTGGCACACTTCAACCTCTCCAAGGCCAAAAAAAAGCAAGAATGAGCAAGTCAAAAATCAAATGCATGCTGATTTGCTTTTTTGATAGCCAAGGAATCGTTCATAAAGAATTTGTGCCTCAATGCCAAATGGTAAACCAACATTTTTACCGAGAAGTTCTTGAGAGACTTCGAAAAAGAGTCATGCGTGTGAGACCAAACATCAAAAACAAGTGGGTGTTTCATCACGACAATGCTCCGTGTCACACCGCGATTTCTATTAATGAGTATTTGGCCAGTAATAACATTCCTGTGGCTCCTCAGCCTCCTTATTCACCCGACTTGGGTCCATGTGACTTTTTTTTGTTCCCCAAATTGAAAAATCACCTCAAGGGACGTCATTTTGGAACATTGGAGAATATTCAAACAGCCGTAACCGACCAACTGAAGTCTATTCCAGTATCCGAGTTCCAGCACTGCTATGACGAATGGAAGAATCGTCTTCAGCATTGTGTGGCTTCCCAAGGTAGTTAGTTTGAAGGGGACAATGTTGAATTGTAATTTTATTTGAATAAAAAAAAGATAAAAAATCAGTCTCATTACTTAATTTACACACCTCGTATAATTAAAGTATTAACGTTAATCTTAAAACTAGGAACACTTGATTAGTAACTGTTGGTTTGTCAGTATGAATAATTTTTACTTAAAAGCAAAAAGTTTATAATATATTATAAAGAAAACACTAAAAGTAATGAATGTTTGCCTTAAACGATAACTTTATACGGAGAAATAAGAAAAATCTATATAGGTATATTGTGTAGGAAAGGAAGGTGCACCCCTTTTATTAACTGGCTGGAATTTTCCAATAGATATAATGGTTATTGTCCCTTTACCCTGTGGCGAGCTTATCTTCTGTTTAAATGTGTTCCAAGTTAGCCGGCCCTCATATAACACACAAACAAATCTCATGAATTTTCCTCTATAGAGGTACTGCTGATGTGGTAGTGGTCTCTCTGGCTGAATCTCTCTAGATCAGCGGATAAACTGGACAGACAGACAGACTACTGGCTTTAGTTATTTCCTCCATTATCTACCATTAATATAAATATAAATTTTAAAACTAAACCTTAAGGATCAACTAGAATTATTGTGTTAGTTTTTTTTTTTTTTTTTTTTGTACAATAGTTGTACGCAATATTGTACGCTAAAATAAATTCGTAATATATTAAAGGAGCATCTTAAATATCCTGCGTTAATTACTTAAAATTTTATTTTTTATTAAGATCTTTATTTTGATTATTTATTAATTTCCTCTTTTTACTGCAACAGGAAATAATTATGATCGTGTTAAATTTTTGAAATTCACTTTGTAACGGAAATAATGTTTTTTTTCTATTTATTTTTTGGTTTTTGAAGAATATATTATGTGAAAAACAAAAAAAATAGCAGAAAGTTCCCCACATTGATCTTCATTGTGTACCACCATAGTATGTAACAGAGAATTTTCGTTTAAAATCCATCAACCGGAAGTGCTCATTACTAAATCCACCCCACCCCCACAGTTATTCGCTATTTCTCGAAAACTATTTCAGCAATTTTACTTCGTACTTAGCGTATTTAGTTCATATAAATAGTGGTCGTTTATTTTTTTTTAAAACATTTTATTCCAACTTTTAAGCAATTTCTGAATTAGCATTGCTTAAGACCATTTCGTGTCGTGTTTCGCACCAATTGGCTCCTACTACAATAAGAGGAAGTATTGCGATCGCTATCACGTTTTCAGTATGTATGTGGTCAGCATAACTCAAAAAATGGAAACTTGTAGAAAGTTTAAACTTGAAATTTAGTTTAAGTGCTGTCAGTATTGTAACTGGACCTAACAAATAAGATTTTGTACAAAAATCAGTCAACCGGAAGTACCACTTTACTTAATGGATTTTTCAGTATTTTTCAATTTGCTCAAAAGTGGCTACAACGATTTTCTTTGAATTTATTATATCAAGTACACATAAAATGATCTACAACTTTTATTTGCAACATAACTCCGGGAAAATTTATTGGTGGAGTGTAATGGAGGGGGGGAGTGGCGAAGGTCATGTTTTCTGCTGAAGTGTTATTTTACTTATTAAACAATTCTGTCATCTAATTAATATTAATTAGAATTAAATATATGTTGCCGAAATTCTGAGTTTTAAAAAAATCAGATGACTGGAAGTGGGTGGGAAGTACAGTTTTTACTGAACAGTTTATTTCATTTTTCTACCATTTTCTCTAATACTTCTCTCTACACTTTGATCTTAGCCAAAAGACCATCTCTCTCTGGAGAAGGGAATAGTTACGTGGTTAGCGTACCGGACTTCCATGCAGAGGACCCGGGTTCGAGTCCAGCTGTGCTATCCTTAGATTTTTTGTCTTCCTAGGAGCCTATACATCTCACTGTCCGTTTGATGGACCGTGTTGTCCGTAAAGAGAGAACACTGTCTGGAGGCTGGCAGTGCATTGAGAAGGCTCTGGGCGCCAATAGATGTTGACGCGCCTTAAATAATAAGAATAATAATAAAAAAATACATAGTAATAAAAAAATATACAGTGTTGTCTGTAACGGGAGAACACTGTCCGGAGGCCGGCAGTGCACTGAGAAGGCTCCGGGCGCAAATAACCACAGATGTTGAGACGCCTTAAATAAATAAATTTAAAAAAAAAAAAAAAAAAAAAAAAATATTGCTGTAAGAATTTTGTTTAAATTATGTATGTGAGCTTACACGTGTAAAGAGATACAACTATTACAATTTATTAACAAGTAAGAAAAAGTTAGCAAATGGTTTCTCTCTGTGTGTGTGTGTGTGTGTGTGTGTGTGTGAATAGCATATCTCAAAAATGAAAAACCATAGAATGTTGAAACTTGATATTCCGTTTAGGTATCACCATGGCATCTGACACTGGCTCATCTGTCGAAATTCCTTAACCGGAAGTACCACTTTACTTGGTGTTTTTTTTTACTTTTTTGCATTTTTCTCAAAAATGGCACCGACGATTTTTTTAAAACTTCGTTTATCAACTACGCATACAATGAGCTACAACTTTTGTTTGAAATGTTTCTCTGTGGAAATTCATTTAAGGGCAGTTATGGGGGAGGAGGTGGGGTTAGGTTTTCATCTGAAGTGCTATTTCAGTTTATTAGACAATTCTAAATAGTGTTAATTAGAATTGAATATGTTGTTGAAATTCCGAATTTCCAAAAAAGAGAAAGTTATGTGAGTGTTTCACACCAGATTTTCGTTTTTCTTTATTATTTTTTTTTCGGTTTATATCCACATAACACAAGAAAAATTGGTTTACAGTTTTTTCTCGAAATGCGACAAATATTTGCTACTAATTTCCAGCTTTTTTTACCATTTCCATGTATATATCTGTCATATTATTGCGTGGTCCATGTATTTGTATATTGGTCTTGTCGTTAGTGAACATATTAGTTTTGCGGAACATTTGTTGAGAATATATTAGTTCTAATTTAAGCCTAAACTAGGCCTGTAATTAGTTCTCAAATGGATATATGGATATCATATTTAAGTATTTAATACTTACCATCTGATTGAAAGCATGTTTATGAAAGGGGATGTTGACATTTCAAGAATATGTAATTTGATTAGCATTGTACCATAACAGTGTATACAGCCAAAATAGCTTTAACATAAACTAAGCTTTTGATTAATAAAATTGGGATATTTTTAGAAATGAATGACCTTCATTATTTCCTATACAATCCCCTTATAACACAGTAAATTCAACATTATTGTATCAGGGCTTTTTACTTAATTATTAATAGGATTAATCTGTTATCTGTATCGTTTAAAATAGAGTTTGATAAGATAAAATAAATTGATTTTTACTTTGTAAGAAATAGGAGGGAGATATTGCAGTTGTCAGAACTTTTCTTTTTTCTTTTTTTTTTTTTTTACTAGAAATTGTTATTTTGAGGTCCCGTGTACAATAACAGGTTTTTATCAAATGAACTGTTTGTTGGTGTGTGTAATTTGTCAATTAAAATTGTAGTAATTGTGATAAGAAAAGTTTTGTATGCTTATTTCGCACAGATTGGATTTTTTTACTCCCAGTTTTATGCAGTTTTCACGACTACAGCTCTAAAGATTTTATCTAAACCTCGTTTATTTACTCTAAATTTATTTAAGTTTATAATTTTTATTCAGAACATTTTTGCGAGATAATTGATTAATACATGGTTGGATTTCCATCCAAAGTGTAATTTTGTTTATATACTGTACGGTACTGTAAATACATGAACTGGGATTCCCTCATATATTTCTAGGGAATGGTCTGTATGTATGTATGTATGTGTGTGAACAAAATATATCAAAAATGAAAAACCGCAGCTTCCACCATATAATGGATGTGTTAGGTGGAGAGAATGTAGTCTGGTGGATGATATAAGAAGAAGACTTGGTTAACACTGGTTAACTAATATATTAATAAATAGACACAGACTGCCTGGACTTTACAATCGAAGAATGTTTAAGGTAGAGTGGTAAGAGAATGGACACGTAGCGATTGGATGTACTGAACGGATTTTAACTGTCTTTTTATGGACTGTCCGTCGCTATATATACAGTTTCTTCCATTCCAGTCCGAGAGAGTGGTTGAGCTTCTTTTTGCTCTCTTTGGTTGCTGAGCTTATCTTTGGTTGCTGTTACATCATCCAATATAATGGATGTGTTAGGTGGAGAGAATTTAGGTCTGGTTAATGATATAAGAAGAAGACTTGGTTAATATTGTTTAACTAATATATTAATAAATACACACAGACTGACTGGACTTTACAATTGAGGAATGTTTAAGGTAGAATGATATGTGAATGACTGCCTTTTTATGGACTGTCCGTCGCTATATTTATACAGTTTCTCCCACTCCAGTCCGAGAGAGTGGTTGAGCTTCTCTTTGCTCTCTTTGGTTGCTGTTACAGACCACAACTGACTGAATAAGGTTTTAGTCAAAATCTATTACACGATTTAAACCACAATTTAACTGGAAGTTTCTTTTTTCAGTTTTTTAGCACCAGCGATTTTCTCTAAACTTCGTATACGGTTCTAAACAGATAAATGCCTATCACATAGGTAATATTTTTTTGTAAAAATTAGAAATTGATATTCTGTAGTGTCTGTGATTTTTATATTTTCAAATATAATTTGAGTTTGTTCAACGTTTTCTGGACTACCTGCTGTGCATGGAAACTTGAACCTTCCCCCACCAACTCTACCCTTATGTTAGGACAATTGAGTAAAAAATTTTCTTGAAAAATAGGTCAATTTATACAATTATTCCCTTAACTGCAATTAGAGAAAGTGAGAATTTATCAAACTAGATTTTGTAAATTTAGATAAAATTTTTATTCATATTATTTCATATTTAAGTAAATTAGAGTTACCGCCTAATTATCTTAATTATTTTAAAATAAATTCTTTTATAATTAGATTATTTTATGTTAAAAATCAGTACGTTAATTAACTTTTCACTTTATTTGTCTTGTTGAAAAGCATTTTTTATTTTATTCTGGCCTGGTTTGTTAATTTATTGACAACTAGACAATACATTCCTGTTGTAATCTTTATAATTCTGTACTCATTATCCAGTACAGTTAATTTTCAGTTAACTTTCCTATACGAAGGGAATTTGTTTTTGATTAACAAACGGTGTATAGATAATGTTTTACAAATCTGATTTTAATGCAAATCTTATTTGAGAATCCCCAACAATCTTAAACAACAATCAGTTTTCTTAGTTATTTCTGCCGCCTGAGATTTCACAAATTAGATAAAGAAGATGGTCATTTATTTGTGTATCTAATTCAAAAGTAAAAAAAAAAAAATAGTGACGTAAAAAATCTTTAAAAAAAAATTAATTATAATTTAATTTGATTTATATCTCTATTTAAATATTATTCTATTATAAACATACATTAGTTTCTAGTTAACTATCATTTGTAAATTTTAATATTATTTAGAAATAATTTATCATTAAATTTAGGATCAATTATTGTTTTACACTTTTTTCTATTGAAGAAGAATTTAAAAATTGATAAAATTCCAGATTTCTTTTCATAAATTCCTTTAAATTATATTTTTACTTTTTCTGTTGTTTTTTTTTTTTTTTTAACTTCCGTAGCTATCAGGTGTAGTTCTGAGCATTATTTAAGTTAGACAACTTAATTCGAGTGTTCCTTAAAGCCAAAATTATATGACAAAATGTAGATTGTTAACTGCGTTCTTACGGATGAAAGAAAAAAAAAAAAACAACAAAAAACGATTTTAACTTTTGGCCTTATAGGAACAAGAAATTACTTTTTATTGAAATCTGATACCAGATATTTTTATTGCTTCAAGATTTGTTTGTAGTTCTTGCAGATTAAGAATGAGGTTCTCTCTTTGGAGGTTTTTGTGTTTTCTACGAGGCAGTCGGTACGATAGGAATGAAACCAATACATTTTTTTTATCTTTCTTTCTTCTTTAAAATAATGCAACAGAGATATCTTACTGCTCTTTGAATAAGATGTTAATCCGTAAATCTCGGAAACATATCCTATAAAGTAGCATTTCTGGTTAACTGAATTGTAGCAATAATTTCAAAGCATTTTATTAATGTTTACACAGATTGTAGAACCGAACATTGTACTGAAGTAGAACTTTAAACGAATGCTTAACATTGTAATTCCCTGTGAACATTTCATATCCGTTTTCCTAGAGAAGTGTTTTAAATAAAAGTGAAAAGATATTTATGTATGCAGCTATTATATGATGGAGCCATTTTTGGGGAAAATAGCGAAAAACAAAAACAAAAAATCAATAAAATTAGTTGATTAATTTTGACCGTATCTTATTGGTCAACCTAAACCCAAATTTCAATTTTAGGATTTTTCCTTTTTTGAGCAATTTTTTCAGACACATTAATTAAAATTTTTTTTTTTTCCACACTAAAGTCACCACTCAGAAACATACATATATTTCTGCTGATAATTTTTAAATTCAATTTAAAAATTCGACGCGATTGCAGTGATTTCTTTTATATCAGAGAGGAAAAGTAAAACTTACTTACAAATAGAAAAAAAGGACTGACTTTGTTTTTTTTTTTATGAAACCATACTCTCCTTGACCCCTAAAATTTCTATAAATGAACTTTCTTGGAAAACAGTTCTCAACAACAGTGAAAAGTCTCTGTATTCATAGCTGTATAATAAATTTAATGAAATCTGTTTGGGTTTTTGTGGATAAAAATCGTAGAAAACTGAAAAAACTGTACAGTAGAAATATACTTCTGGTCAACCGATTTTCTTCAAATGCCAAATAAATATTGGCTAATATTTAATAGTATATCATATTATTTAGATTTACGATTATATAAATTGCATGAATAAATTGAAATACCTGAGCAACCAAAGAGAAGCTCAACCACTCTCTCGGACTGGAGTGGGAGAAACTGTATAAATATAGCGACGGACAGTCCATAAAAACACAGTTGAATTCAGTTCAATACATCCAATCGCTACGTGTCATTTTCATACCACTCTACCTTAAACATTTCTCTATTGTAAAGTCCAGGCAGACTGTGTCTCATTATTAATATATTAGTTAACCAGGGTTAACCAAGTCTTCTTCTTATATCATCAACCAGACCTAAATTCTCTCCACCTAACACATCCATTATAACTATAATAGAGGAAAACATGAATCCTCTTCTTCCCCCAAAAGAACCCTTAAATAAGTGTTCCCACATTAATGTTTCAAATAAAAGTTGTAGCTCTTTTTCTATATAGTTAATGTACCAATAATCCATTCAGTAAAGTGGCACTTCCGGTCAAGGAATCTTGAAAATTCGAATTCAATGGTGATACCCAAACGGAATGTCCAGTTTTGAACTTTCTGCGATTTTTTATTTTTGAGCTATTCTGTAAAGACGCACACACACACAGAAAGTGAGTGAATGAATTCATTTTATAGAAAACAATTTTTATTGAACTCAGAGGCCGTAAAAACACGTATTTCCGAAAATGAATATGTGATATTGGATGGAAATATGTCTCGATATCAATGTTTCCACTTCACCAGTCGTAGGAAGTGATTAAGTGAAATAAAATTATACAAAATCATTCATTATCATGAATGAATTTCAAGTATTAACAAGGACAGTTTTAATTTTTGTGATATCTTCATTTCTATTTACCAAATTTTTCTTGACAGAATTTGATAAAAGTTAAGTATTCCGCGTTTTTAAGTATGAAGAATTGAAAAAATGCCATTAGTTTCAATTCTTCTAGGTTCAATAAAATCGAAAATAATACAAGATCAGTTGTTTGGGTTTAAACAAAGTAGGCTGTTGACCTCAGAAGTAAGTGAACAACATAACGCCAGTCATTTCATGTGATTCTATAATCTGAATAATCTTGTTGTTTCTATACTACTAATAATTCATAAAAAGAAAACAAGATCCTTAATTGAATTAAATTAAACAAAAAGTGGAAAAAAATCCAATGAGTAATATTACATTTATATTTAAATTTAAAATGGTTTATTTTATCACAATTAGGAAAGTACCTTTTAATTTCATATAAAATTAGTTAAGAAAATGTGTTGGGAAACCATAGAGAAGTGTTTATACCAACAGATAATCACACACTTTGAATAAATTGTCGCTATGTGTTTTTTTTTTTTTATACGTACATTAAAGTGTTGGCCCAATTACTTTGACGATTGTTTCCTGTACCAGTCTGCTAGAGTCTGGTAATTACTGGACGCTGGTGTTTTGCTGGTAGTTTTACTAGTTTTACAGAGTACTAGAGTCACATTTTCTTTTTTTTATATATTATTATTTTACTTTGTAGTCTTGTATGTTATGTAAGTGTGTGTATGTGTGCGTGCACGTCGTAGTGAGGTGTGAACTCTTGATGACAGGAAGTACTTCTTGCCAGTGACCGACACTTCCATGCACACTAATTAGCCTCATTTCTGTTCATTATAGAATCAACCTTCTGGAACCAAAAACCTTCTCACTTAAAAAAAAAAAAAGGTGTAAAAAAAAATGTAAGACCATCTTGCTGGTAGCTTTTATTATAATGAAGTGAATTTTTTTTCTTTAATAATCACAGTTCATTTCTTTCCCCCCCCCCCCCTATTTCATATAAAAAAATTCTAATCCTTAACAATTATATCTATTTATGTAAAATCTATTTATTGTATTTTTTTTCTACAAAAGTTGAAAATTTAAAAAATATATAAAAAATGAAAAACAGAGATTGTCATCTTTTGAAAAAGAGAAAGGTTTTCTTTGGAAAGATTATAGAAAATTAAGTTAAAGTTAAACAAAATAATATTATGTTTTCTGCAATTTAATTCATTATTAAATTATTTTAAAATATTAAAACAAATGTATAATATAAAAAATTCTACTTTATTTTAATCGAAAACTTTAGAACACATATTAACAATATATACATATTTTATTTACAATTTGAATTTTTATAGAACATTTCAGTACTGGTTTCGGAAAGTATGTTCTGGATAGTATTTTAGAGAAAAAGCTCTGAATATTTCAAAATTCAATTTTATTTTAAAAATATTTAATGATAAACCTTTAAAGTAAAAATATTTGCTATCATTTTTTATGGAATATTGATATACTGGAAGAAAAAAAATATCAGCGCATATTGTTGTGTAACCTTAATGATAAACATCCGTGTTATATCCAAATGTCTATGCTTTCAAATTTGAATTTAGTCATGATAAAGGTTAATACAAGTAAAATTAATAGATCTTCTAGACTTAGAATTCAATGAATTGTAAATTTGGAGTGAATTAACTATTAATGGATATTATGAAGTAATTGCTGTCCAACAATAGGCTGAAATGAAATCAATATGTGTTTTGGCAAAACATTGATAGTTTATTAGTATTTAATCTGGAAAATGACCTTTCTTAAAAATAAAAAAAATCCTAGCTTTAATTTGAATAAAAATTATGAATGAATGCTTAGATGACCATGGAAAGATTGTCTTGGATTTTTTTTTTAATTATTATTATTATCATTATTACTAAAACTGCAAGGGTTTGCCGCAAATAATAAAGGTGTCAGAGGAATCATACATACTAAACGAGTGGAGAAGCTACCCAGCGCAAAAAGAACTTCACTCATTAGATTATCTCGCGAGCAAACCACGAGGCCATTGTTGCTTTACACCTGTAGGAGGATTGGCGGGGAGAATTCCGGAATAGATGTGACGGACAAGAGGGTTATAGTATGTGGTTAAGGTGTTGTGGAAATTCTCATATCGGATTGTGGTTAAATCGTAAAGGATTGAGGTCATTGTGAATGGTACAATTGTACACATAGTAAGGAGCATTGACAATCAAACCTCTTAGGAGGTTGAAACTCTTGGCAGAACTCCACACTTCGACTCCGCAGGTCCATATTTGATTAAGTAGAGTGTTGTATATGAATCGTTTGTTTTTCTAGTGTCTGTCGAGATCTGTTGTCTAATAATCTATTCAGCTGTCTGTCACGTTATTGAGTTTTTGTCACTGAAGTCGTGTATGTGAGTTCGATGTTGGACTTTTATCCTGTATAGACAAAGATCGCGCACGTTATCAGCGAAGAGGATTTGGGTTATAGTATAAAGGAGGGAGAGTAAATCTTCTCAGTTGGTAAATAATATTGAGCTGGTATTTGCTCTCATTTATTTTTATTTTCCATCTTTGGAACCAATTCTCCAACTTTGAGAGGTGGTTCTGCATATTTCTATGAGAGTTTACTGGATCTGAATCAGAGGAGAGGATAGCAGTATCATCTATATATGTTGGAAGACGTTATTCTTAGGAACTGTTGAGATATCTGCAGGTATATTGTATACAGCAATGGCCCTAAAGTGCTCCCCTGCGGGACACCCACCTGTGCACGACATAAAGTAGATAGAGAGGATCTTACGATTGCCTGAAAGTAACTATCGAAAAAGTGGAATAATTTTTAAATTAAAAAAAAAAATTAAAGTTCAAAAGTTTCTAATTTAATATACGTTTTCATCTCAAGTAAACTGCTAGAAATGCAAGAAAATGATAGAAATGCACTGCCAGTAGGGAAGCGATCTTACTTCTGCAATAAGAAGTGTTTTTACAAAATAAATAAACAGACATTTGCAATATAATGTTTAAATTATTTCTCATGTATTAAACATTAACATCTTCAATTGTAAAACTTAGCTGGCCAAAGTATTCCAGCATTTTATATTTTATTTCTAACATTAATACAATTTAAATCTTAAAATATTAATCATCAACAGTTCTTTCCGTCACTTTTTTCTTATTTTATAAATATTTGTTTCAGAACTTTGCAAGAGACTGGTTTTTATTTCATTAGCATATCAATATAACTGGTTTTTATATACATAATCTTAACTTGCTTCTTATGCAGTTCTTAATTTCTATAGATACTTTCTTTGCAGTTTTTTTTTTTAATATGCTTATTTATTTATTCTTTCACGGCTTTGATTTATTCTTATTAATATTATTTTCTTCTTTATTTCTTAGTTTCTTTTTCTATATTTCTTACATGGTATCTGTTATTCTTTTAGCTTTATGCTGCGCCCTCTCTTCTCGCCTTCACTTATCTCTTCCATTCAGTATCTCTTCCTTTCTCTCAATACTCCCCACATATATTTTTAAAAGAGAACTTATCTGCAATATAAAGAATAATTTTGTAGCCCCCCACCCTTATCGTTAAAAAAATGTAATGTAAAATTAAATTTTAGAGTTTACCCCTTTAAAGATGTATTTGTTTTTATTATATTTAAATTTTATTTAAACAATGTCATTTTTCACAGTACCAGTGAAATGCCTTGGCTGTTTAACACCTTTGAATTTTAAGTCAAAAAATTTCTTGACCTCATTTTTAGCCTTCTTCAAACTACCTTGCTTCTTTTAACTCGAAGAATATGTATGACGTGCCAGAACAAATAGTATTTCGCAAAACAGAGTCCCAGGATTAAGCTAAATTTGGCATAGAATAATATTGAAATTATTTAATAAGTAATAAAATTTAAACATTGCTCTTAGTGGTGTGTTATAAAATGTTAATGTTTAGAACTTTAGTTATGGATAAATTATATCATACATATGTCATTCCTACCATGGTTATCAGTAAATAATTAAATTATGTTTGAGTTCAAACAATTTGTACTCACTCGTCTTATATTGTAGAACGAGCTCCTCATTTCAAGCCAGTTTTCTTCACGTCCAGAATTTAATGTGTCTACTAATATCCATTGTTTAATGAAACTTGAATATTTAATTTTATTCTCATATTTTAGTAGGCATTCATTGAATGTTAATGTAATAACATTGTGGAGTTTGTAACACAGAAGAACGTGTAGTGAAATGTAAATGAGATCAATAGCTGAACGCATTTTATAAATAAGTTTATTTCCTCATTAAACTAACATTAGCTTTATTTAACTTTTTTTTTTATTATTTTATTATGACAATAGTTCATCATATGGTAAAAGAGGTTTACAATATAGTATTTCAATTAATAATAGTCAGAAGAATAGAGCAATGAAATAAATGAGCAGCTTCTCCCGATGATGTTAATTGCTTAATTCGGTTAGTGCACAGTTTTCAAGTTATTCCCGCTTTTGGTGGAGAAATCATATATTTATCGAGGGTTTGTGATGCTAAATACAAAATACCTGTTTTCTTTTAACTTTTCAAAACTTGCTACATTTAGTTTCTATTCATTTTCTAATTAAGTAATTGCATCATTATTAAAGAATTCCATTTGAATCACTAAATTATAAATATGATTTCCAAGAAAATCGAAATTTGCCTTCCAAAACTGTCTATTTAGGAATTGTTCTGTGTCAAGCAATGAATATTTCGTTCATTGAGATGTAAGAGAAACTATCTGCCAACAATTGTAGACATTAAAACTTGTAATTATTTAGCAAGCACAGACATGGAATATATATAACTCAAATTTCTCTTGCTTATTATATTATTAAGCTCAACTTAAATATTTTATTTTTGAATTTGTTTAAAATATTTATTATAACTAGTTTGACATTATAGTATTGTGAAGAGGTAGATGGTATATGTGGTCTGTGTGTGTTTTGTGAATGATATATATATATATATGAATGTGTATGTGGTGTGTTTGAGTGAGAGAGAATGTGCAGATAAATGAGGTTTGCGGTGGAAATGGCTGCTGCTAGAAACCTTTAGAGATAAAACCTCCATTTCGGCGGCCCTTCTACTTGTTTCCCTCCACTTCCTCCTATCTCAACAGTCCTCTCGTTTATTCTTCTCCAACCCTCTCATCCATTCTATATCTCGTGCTTCTCATTCATTCTCTGCTAATACCCCGACCATGGATTTTAATTAATATTACGGATTTGGCTAACAACCGGACGTTGGGCTACCCCTATATAAATTAACGTATTGAACAAAAAAAAAAGTTAAGGTAAAAATTTAAAACCTACATTTGAAACTTTCTAATTGTCCTGAAGTCGCCGGTAAGTTTGATACGCTTATCTTCTTATAAACATTTGTATATAATTTTCTCTTAGGACTAATAAGCGGAGGTATTGCGATCGAGTCCAATTTTCAACAAAGTCTCAAGATTAACAAATTGTACAGAGTTTGACCAGGATTTCCGTTTTACCAGGATCGTTATTATTAGATTTGCTCTCTGGTTATCGATGAGGATTACCATGTCTGGGGCAATTGGATGTTCGCCCTGACATTCTTCATCATACAGAATTTTAAAACGATGCATTTATGATCTATTTCTACCACTAGAAGCTATTTTTAGCTTGGGCTAATGTTGAATTGTTAAAAAACAGGAAATTCTGATGTCCGTTTTGGTTGTCCTAAGAAGATCCGCTACGAAAATGTCAGGCCAATTCTCTCGTCTGAAACTAAATTACTTTACCGATTTTTTTTTTTTTTTTTTCCTGCGATCGCGCCAAATTTTTGAAATTAAGTTCTCATTGGAAATATACGTTTTGAATAAGAAATAGTGGATGATTAGAAAATATGTGTTTGTGGTTGAACCAGTATAGTTTAAAAACTAAACAAAATCGCTGGGAGTTCAAATATATTATTCCATATGGGTATCCGACATTCACCATGGGATCCCACAGGAAGTTAATTTTCCAAAATTTCCTCAGCAGAAAAAAAACCATTTTACTAAATGCAATTTTTTGGGGGGATTTTTCTTGAATCATTCGCTTTCGTATGCGTATTACGCAAGATGTATAACTATAATTTGTATTTGAAACATTTTTCTGGGGAAATTAATTGTAGAAATTGTGGGAAGAGGTGAAGTTGTTCGTTCCCTCTAATATGCCAGTTCAGGTTAGATCTTCCTGTATAACATTATAACAGGTTAATGATTATTAAATTTATTGCGAGTTTAAAGAAAATAAGCTCCATAACATGTAGTTTTAGATGTAGTTTTTAAATAGGTGTTTCTTATAAACAAAAAAACAGCTCTTATATATTTCGTTTCTAAATGATATTAGGCTCTTAATAATTTTCTAGTTATTTTAGATTTTTAAAGTGCACGAATAAACCATTTTGAAATAATTTACACGGTTATAAATTTTTGTGTTTAGCTATATATTGCTCATGTAAGTAATAAAAAATATATGTTATTAAGGACTACTTATAGTAATAGTACTTAGCTAAGCCGTTATTAGTTAAATTGCTGGGATAAGATCATTGGTTAGGTTTATCTGCAGGTGTTGTATTACAAATTATTAAAGTATATACCATGAAGCCTGTATTACATTATTATAAGAAATATTATTTTTTTTTTTTTGTATTGGTTGCAAGGTGTTTTTATGGTACAATGTTTAAGCTAAATTATCTCCTTACCTATGAAATGAAGGGATTTTTGGTATCGAAAAGTGAACGGCAGCTGGTAAATATTAAATTTTGTACTTTTTCTAAAAATTTCTCTTACTCCTCCTTTTAAGAGGAGAAATATTTCGATTGTGACAAATTTTTGAAATTGAGTTTTTTCTAAATTCCGAAAATGTAGCACGTATGTAATACTTCCTGTTATTACCAGTTAGAGGAAGTAATAAGCTTATTGATATTTTGCGATTAAATTGTCTTTATTTTTAATTTTTTTTTTTTTCTTTCTTTTTTATGAAGACACTTAACTTTATAGTCGGGCTTAGTACAAAGTTCAGTTTAGTACAATTTTTTTTAAGAACCTACATCTGCGAGTTCTTTTTATCAGCTACTATAAATTAGGGCTTCGTGCATAATTCTTCCATTTTTAATAATAGCTCCAGGTTAATAAAATAGATTTCCTAATATTCCGTTGGAATGCCGACAGAATTGTTACAGCTTTAACTACTGCTCTGGCTGTCAAAGATGTCTGCGGCCATATTTACTTAGCCTTACTATCAAAGATGGTTTACTGGTATAAGAAGATATACGGAAAGCCTTTACGATTCAGAAAAAGAAGAAATGATTGCATTTGTAATCAACGCATCTCATTCAACCAAAAATAAAGAAGATTGTAAAATAATCTATCATCTTAGATAAATATAAAGAAAAACAAAAAACCACAAATAAGAAGTATAATAAGTTAGATAAAAAGGATGAATGATAGATATATATAAATTAGAATGATAGTAGAATGAAGAAGAGGAAGAGTTAGTTGGTCGCTACAATTCCACAATGTATACGTTGTTCTCCTGTGAACAGTTTTATCGATCGAGTTGCTGGCCAAGTAACTATGGTAGAACCTTTAGATATATATATATATATATGTATAAGTCATTGCTCTCTTCTGTTCAATATGTATTAGTCAACACGATTTTTTTAATTTTTTTTATTTTATTTATTTATATCATTTTCTATTTTAAGAAATTACATGTCCATATCTTCAAAATGTGGAACACTCACAATGACCTTCTCTCTTAGTCAGTCCTATGTAATATAAATTATAAAATTGACGAAGTTATCTTTGCACCTGAAATGTTACTCATATGACTTAACCATTGTACGTATATGTTGCTTGTACCTACCTAAGACAAATAGCAGTTGAAATGTTTACATTGTAGTTCAGAAGACAGTGCCAATAACATTGAACAAAGCAAAATAACTTTTTTTATTTTATTTATTTATTTATTTATTTATTTATTTATTTATTTATTTATTGAATATTTACAACTGCATTTATATATATATATATAAAACAGTAAATATGATAGAAGGAATACTATATCATGCAATGTCATGAATGGCAGTTATCCAGTGATAACTGACATTAGTTATCCAGTGATAACTGACATTAGTTATCCAGGATAACTGACATAGTATCCAGGAGGTCGCGGCCAACGGCGCTTCAGCCGTCTTTGGGGATTACCTGGGAGTGAGTTTTGAGTAGAGAGCTTGGACGAGGGGATTTGGATGAAGGGATAGTGACTGTGGAATTTGATATATCGGGATTTTGCGAGTTCGTTGACAACGGGATCTTGAGGCGTTGTGATGGGGCGGTTGGTGACGTAAAAAGGGGCGTCGACAATGCGACGGAGGATTTTTGACTGAAGGGTTTGGATTCTGTTGAGATTGGAACGCTTAGCAGTGCCGTATAGTTCTAGTCCGTATGTCCAAATTAGAGCGAGCAATGAGATGTAAAGCTGTCTTTTGTTCAGAAGTGTTATTTTAGAGCGTTTGTCAAGAAGTCTAGCCAGAAGTCTGAAGCGTTGGTTGAGGGTGATTCGTTTAAGTCTCTTATGGGGATTCCATGTGAGTCGCTTGTCTAAGTATAATCCAAGATAGCGAACGTGGTGGATGATATCTGTGCAGTTAGTATTCCAAGTTTAAAGAAAATTAATTTTGTGGCTTTCGAGAAAACTTAAAAAAAAAAAAAAAATTATTCATCGATCAGTTTATACTTAATCAATTTACTTCAAATTTGGTATCTTCGTATTATATATGCAATAGAACCAGGTATTTTAATGTAGTGGTGCTTTTTAGATGAATGCATGGCGTTTTGTTGCTTCCCAAGAACTCTCTAACAACAATTAACCAGAAAAAAATGCTTCATATAAAATGTGTTCGGGGATTAATGTGTGTACACAGTATACGAAGTTTAAAGAAAATCATAGGAACCATTTTTATTCAACGTTTTTATTAGTGTTGATATGGACGGTGTCTAGTGAATTGCATTTTAGCTACAAGTCAAATGTACGGTCCCCCACCGTCTATATTTATATGTAGATTGTAGATTGTTGTAAGGGATTATTGCACTGCTACCTGAAAGATCTGTTGTGCCCCCCGGGAGCCTTCTCAGTGCATTGCCGGCCTCCAAGCAGTGTTCTCTAGCTATAGACAACACTGCCTATCATAGGAAAGTGAATTGTAGAGGCTCCTAGGAAGAGAAAATCTTAAGGGGTAGTATGCTGGATTCGAACCCTCCTCGTTGCTAGTCCAGCGCGTTTATCTTCCTTCTCCGTTGGCTCAGGCCAATTAACTAGGACGGAGACCTTACTTTGTGTACTGTGTAGTTTGTCATTGTCTGTAAAGTGTAGAATGTATATAGTATAAGTGCATATTGTACTGTTCTGACGAAATGAACTGTTCTGTTCTGAAATGTACTGAGCTATGATAACCCGTCGCTACTCCCCAAGTAACTGCATACAACAGATACCCCTTATGGGCAATATTTATATGTAACTAAGATCAATAAATTATACATTTACTAAAAATTTATAAGATTGAAGAAATTTGTCTTTTAGAATTTTAATACTTGCAGTAGTCTTGAATGTTTTACACCATATTTATCCTCCACTCTGTTTGACCCCCAAGAAATCTAACCCTGAACTTGAAATATTGAAACAGGACCGCAACTTTAATAATTAATTATATTATCAAGTTACAGGAATAAAGTGTTTCGTAATGTGACTTGTAACATATATAGATACTTTTCAAAAAGTAATATATTCATCATTATATCAATTATTTTCTATTTAATATGTATTTATTGATATATATATAAATATAATATAATAGTTATCTGAAACATAGCGAATATTATATAGTTACAAATATTATGTGGTAATTGATGTAAATATTGTGTAGTTGTGTTGGTTAACATATTGTATATTATTTACGATTTATATGGTTGAATATGAATGTATATAGAATATTATATGTATGTATATATATTGGGTGGATACCCCCATAATACTCAGACTTTGTATGCGCATAGAGAGAGAGAGAGAGAGAGACAGACAGAGAGAAGTCTGTCAGTGAATGGTCTGAGTGTATGATGTGATGCTGTATACCGTATGGGTGGTGATTGTGGAGAAGTATCGGCCGGTCTAACTAGGGTATATGTAGAGAGGACTAAGTACCCCTGCACCCGTCTTGTCATACTTCATCCTTGTTCATTATATAGGATACGCGGCAGAACACACACACAGTCCTAAACCAGGCAAATTAATAATGTAGCACATGTGCTCATTGGCAATAATGCGGCTACTGCTGCTCTATCGGCCCAAAACAAACCGTGACGCCCTCACTCATACAAATGCACACACTGTTATACACTAAAACCTACATATATATATATATGTATATACAGCTACATATATACAGATCGATATGTAATATTTCCCGAGAGGCACCCATTGCAAATACACTTATAACTCAAATTACTGATTCACACTTATTGATAACCTTATTATTATTATTATTATTTTTTTTTTTGCTAAAATAATAAAGAAAACATATTTTTACTTTCTAACAAACACAAAAACACAAACATACAACACACACTATACTACTTTATATATTTATATATTATAGAAAACATTCATTGTGTAAGACATGTGATACATTCAGAATAATAAAAAGTAAATTTGATTTACCTGCGTATGGTATTTATCATTACAACAATAATATATCATTAAAAAAGCCATTAATGTCACCAGAGCTCCCCCTTCTTATTTAGTACGCTATTTTAAATTTATGAATGAGCAACAATTTGGTTTCAAAATTTATGAACTAGTTGTACCACCTAATTAGTAAAGATAATTCTTTAGCATGTTAATCCCTAATTCAGAGTCCGCCCTAATAATAATAGTAATGTTTTTGGTACTCGTTACGACAGCTGTATTCAATGTTGTAAATTAGATGTTGAGGTTCGGTCAGACAAAAGAACTCTTTTTAAATTTCTACCGACGTTTTGGCAAATTAATAATTAAAATAATAGTAATCACTGATTTGATTCCTACTTCTCTGGAGGAAGATTATTCAGACGGTTTCTATAGACGAAAATTTGTGCATTGATCATCAGAAATCATCTATATTAAACACATCTCTCTGTGCAACTTTTTTTTTTGTTTCTTAATAAAAAATAGAAAATTTATATAATTCTTTTATTTATATTTTATATCTAACTTTTTACCGTACCGGCAAAATCGTCATCCAAAAGAGCCAAATATAAACAATACAAAATTGAAGTTGATTGAAAGAGCCATTTTTTTTTTAAAGTTAAGCTTTGCTTTAGTAGAGACATTTTTATGGAAATAATTAGGGTTAAAAGTAAACTCTCTAGCTTTGCTAAATATGTCTTAGTTTAACTAACGGTACATAAATAAAACTTGTATCATATTTATATACAGATAATATTTATTTAAAAATATAACAAGTTAAATAATATAAAAGGTATCCTTAAAAAAAAAGTACAAATACTCCACTAATGTGAACAATGACCTTGCATTTCCTTGGAAAGTAAGGGTAAGTCAGGTTTGTATGTTGCTGTTTTTAATTTTAGGCACGATTCCAAGTTCTCATCGATAAGCCGATTTCTTAATTTACTCTTGATAAAGTTCATGCTTGAAAATGATTGTTCGCATAAATATGTAGACCCAAATAAAGAAAGAACAGCAAACGCTAGTTTCTTCAGTTGATCATATGAGTCAGGAATACTATTCCATGTGTTAAAAATCAACATATCTTCCCTTTCCAGATCTTTCAAAGCAGACCGCTTGTGCTGTAAACTTAATTCACATTTATTTGTCTCCAATAGCTCTAAATCGCCACAAAGACGCACGAATTTTGAGCTCCACAATTCTTTATTTAGCTGTTTCTAAAGTCTTTGAACCAGCTGAGAAAAGTTTCCTTCATATTTAACAGTGTTCTTCTGGAATAGCAAATGTCAATATTAGACTTATTTTCTGGACAATATTTCAATAGGCATGGAAAGTGAATCAGAGTTTCTCTTTCAAAATCTTCGGAAAAAAGCGACAATTTGTTTTCGAATAAAATTACTTTAATAAGTACAAATAGTTGAAATACATTTCGGTGAGGAGATAATGATACACATGACTATGAGCGTGCTTTACCGTGCTATTGTTGGTTTCTAAAAATGTGCCTCTTTTCTGTAGGCTTGCGTTTCAAAAATGTTTACTCGTCTCTTACAAGGCAAGTTAATAAATAATATTCCGTGCCGGCATTAAACATTTCGTGAAAGAGCCGCAGCCAAGGAGTCAAAGAGCCCCGTTTTGCCGACTACTGCCCTATTGGACCACGTGTTATTGTAAATAGTACCTAGAATTATCTTCTTCCGAACGTGTGTCCTTGTCTTTCTTTCCATCAATCTCTTAACTTCAGTTGTCCGCTTAATATTTCCAAGTATAATTTATTTTTATTCTAAGTTCATTCTTAAGAAAAAATATTATTTTTGATTTTATAGTATATGGAAATTTCAAGATTTCATCATTTTTAAACATGCCTAAATGTTTGCAGAATGCATCTGTAATACTGTAAACAAAGTAAATTCAAAACTGTGTAAAGAGATTTTTCATTAACACTAAAACTATTATCTGTAATAGGCATTTACGTACAAAACATGCCGAAAAATATCTCAAATCTGGAATAATTCCAAGCGATCAAAAGGGGAAGTGCTCATATATTTTGCGGCCATATACTCGTATATTCGTTGTTAGGAATTAAAGAAAACTCGCTGGAAATATAAGTTCTGAAATCTGTGACTTTATATTTTATATATACTAAAATTTATAAGGTGGATGTCCAGAGGAGCGATTAAAGGAAAAAACTTCAGTTTACCAACGTTTTGGCAAAATTTATTGCTTTCTTCAGGATAGTGAGTTTACTGACTGACATATGATATCACTTTCGTGATGATATAGCTTCACTCCATTAACTCATTTACTTTAAAGAAGCCAATCAATTTGTTGAAACGGTTGTAAATAGAAGTTGTTACCTTTGATCGTTCTTCGAGGTCCAACTTATAAATTTATTCGAGACAATACGACCGATAAGTAGACCATATATATATATTTTGTTATATATATATTCTTCAGGTCAGCTTCTGTTTCATTAGCATTTTGGAGCGTTCTCAGTCGGAATTCTATGATAGACAATTTTTTGGAAACATACCATCTCTTCAAAGGTCTTGGACAATTTCTAAAAATGTATTAAAATTACAGTTTATTACAGATACTGCTGTTTCTAGTATTTATGATGATTATTGGTAAAATAATTACGATTTCAATATCGAAGATATTGGGAATAAAAAACAGCAATTAAAAAAAAATTGAATAGATAAAGTCTTTAGCAAGATCTTTTAGGATCGAATATCAATTCAGTAGAGGTGTTGATGGCACTTGTAATATTAGGTTTCTCTTAAATGTCCTTTTATAATAAATTAAAGAGTATTGAAAGCCCTACAAAATCCTCACATTCGAAGAAGCAAATTGATTAGAAGTTCAGAAATGTAGTAACACAGAGTCGGTGGTGAGTTTTTCCGTACAACATAATATGTTTTCTCTGTTAAAGTCGGTGTTATATCCTTATTGAATATTTGATTGACTCCACTCAAATATTATCCTGGAAATTCTTTTTTAATTCGTCATCTCTTGATCCGGATTTTGTTTTTTTTTTCTTTTTGTTTTCATAAATGTTTCTAAAATTTAGTTTCTGTAAGTCACTTGAATTATAAATTCTATTTAATATTTTTATATAATAAAACTACAAATACATTATATTATACTCTGAAAGATTAGCATTTCACATGTACTACAAACATTTCTTTTAAATACTGATAATGTTTATAATAATATGTTACTATATACATAACTTTACAGTTCTGTTTAATTTAATTTTCAATTTATTTTTAATATTTTTATCTTAGAAATTAATTAAAATTATTTGCAAACATGCTACTGTTATGATTTATACAATACAATATACTTGCATATTGTGGTTATGTGTTAAAGAACATTCTGGTGGTTTAATTAATCCACGTGAATAAGGGAAAGGAACCTATTTTGGAAAATTTATACGTATAAATTTTAAGGTCATTGTTAATGAATTATTTCTCGCCAGAATATTTTTTATTTTCTTTACTACAGTAATTTGAAGCTTTTCTTGATTTAACTGTATGAACTATGTATAGAAACGAGTGAACACTGAGCACAAAAAAATATGCCATTAAGATCTTACTTGATAATCTATTTAAGCTTTAAAAGAAAGAGGATACAAAGAGTTAAGCCAAAATTAATTAATACCTTAGGTTAGTGTTGGCCATAAAGCCTACATATCGTGACTTCAAATCGATCTGTTCTCCTGCAATGCAAGAAGTTTTTGGATAGTGAATTTCTTCCTTCAGACATTGGAACCACAGCCTTCATACTGGCACAGACTATAAAATCCCGTTTATCACATCTTTCTGGCATAATTTGCCGTGGTAAAGTTCCACCTATGTCTGATGTTTATGACGATTCCTTTATCTAGTGATCCCATTACTATTCATTTTTAGATGCTGAGAATGCGATCAGTGACAATAATGGACCTTGAAGAGGCTATTGATTTTTACTTGATAGGAGTTAGTTTCTTTATCAGTAGCTCGATTGTCTTGTGGGTTCATTGGGGACGGGGGGCATACAGTTTAAAGCATAAATTCTCTACAATCTGCTGCTTATAATAAGCTTTGTCTAAAGATTATAGCTAAATTGCTTGATTGAAGTGCTGCTTTAGAGCGGTTACAAGAGTAACAAGTTAGGTGTCTCCCTAGTTCTATTCTGTCACCTATATTATTAACATTAAGAGAACAAACATTTGTGCATTTTGTAGGCAGTGATTATTAGCATGATGATGTATAACAGGGAAGTTCCCAGTTCTGGATTCATAAACAATGGCTAAATTTATTTAACTGCTAAATTAGAAAGAATATATACAGTAAACTCCCGATTATACGGGCTAATGGTGGGGAGAGACAGCACGGATAATCGAAAAACACGGATAATCCGAACTATAATTATTTATTTCTAAAATACAACATATATATTTGCGCTAATGACCTTAAGTCGTCGATGCGCCCGGGAAAAAAAAAACATATAAATTTCTAAGGCAGACAGTTATTTTAACATGTTTAATGCCTCATTATTATTAAGAAAATCTGTGATTTTGGTTTGTTTGCAGGAATCTTTTAATGATTTTTTTAAATATCAGTTTGAATTTTTCTAAGAGCTATTATGTTGTTATACTCGAATTCCCATTGGTCGATGTACTCCAACAAAGTGTCAACAGAATTCAGGGCCGTGTTGTGACTAATGCGATTGGTAATTTCTTCTCCATTTTCAGCTTTATTCTCTTGCTCTTTTGGTTGAATGAGATCGGAAATAATATCCGCGTCACTCGTTATTTGAAAACCTCCATCACATGAATCATGGTTCTAACCACTCCTCAATGTTTTCAAAACCATCTAAATTTGCCATTAGCTCACTCATTTCAGATACTATTTCACTTATCTCGATAGAATCCAAAAAAAATCACCTTCTACAATTGATAGAATTTTCCTCCACGATCGAACGAATGTTATTGGCTTTATTTTGTTCGAAGATTGAGTTACACCATGTATCGCATCCAGTATTGTCATTTTTTCCCAAAAGTTAATCAAATCATCATTTTCATTACAAAGGCTTTTAATAAGGTCATTGCGGTAATGTTGTTTCATTATTAAGATAACCCCTTGATCCATTAATGTATTCCCAAGTATTTTAAATTAAATTCATGCCGGATAATCCGCACACGGATAATCGGGAGTTTACTGTATGTGTATATATTAACCTACTGAATAAGATGTGCTTGCCCCTGTTCCCTGTCTCCCTGATTTGGTAGTTGGAGGTTAAGACCGCCTGGAAAGTAAGCACATTAGTGCTGAACATTTAGTAATAATTCCAAGTTTTAAGCAAATTTGTTGATTAGAATGATTGGAATTGTTGTGAGAGAAAATCTTGTGAATGTGACGTATCAAATTTTTCAAAATTAATAACTTATCTTTTCCTTTCTCTAGAAGTACATAAATTTAACTTGTTATTTGCTTTTTGATTGTTAAGTTGTGCAATGAATGTAGGATAATAAAGTGGTGTATACAAATAGGCTGGAGAGTAAGGAAGAGCCGGTAAAGAGTTAATGACTGTAGGAGTATATGAATAGTAAGTGTCCTAGGGAGGACAATCTAGTGGGTTGGAGAGTTACCCCTTACTTCCAGCCGCTCCTTTACCAACAACATACACCGCCAGCTCCCTCTGCTGCTCACCAAAATGAATAATTACCACAAGACTATAGCAAAGGTGTTGCTTTACTTCTCATCCTTTCACCACTTCCTCAAAATCACACCCTTTTTATTTTTATTTTATACGCTTGTTCTGTTTTTTTCTCTCTCTCGTTATCGTTTTATTTTCTATGTGTATTTCTTAAGTTTTATTATCATAAGTGACTTTTTTGTTTTTCGTTTTTACTGTGATTTGAAACGGTTAATTTGTTAATCAATTTACCAAAGTTTTGTATTTTGAATGAATTCCTATTTATTAATATTTTTGGTAATTTTTTAATTCTATTAACTTTCTTTAAAGCTTAACGAATATATGAGTTATCTTTGTTATTAGAATATTAGTTACACTTAAAACTATGTCACAAAGCGCCCCGTTTTATTTTGCCTACTTCAGCTGATTCCATTTAATCTTCCATAAAGCAGCCATACATTAGAGGAATTTGGCTAACGAGGCAAGCTACCATTATCAAAAAAATATTTATCGAGACTATCTATCTCATCCTTTAAAGGCCCAGTCTGATCGCCATCCATGACTACTTACTTGCAAGATCTATGTTTACAAAACTTTGTAGTCGTTTGGAAACTTGACAGAATCCTCTTGAAATAAACCTCTTCTTAGTCTTTATTGAGGTTAAAATTTGCCACAAGAACTTCCCTAATAGCTTGTTGAACCACCCTTTTGTGTACGCTTATCTATTTATGTGTGTCATTAAGCTTAAAGTCGAACCATCTACCCACTAAGAAGTGGATTTTTACAAATGAGATATTCCTTTCAGTTCGCAGGATATAAATTCCTGCTTTTCGTTTGTTAGGCCAGTGCAACTATTTGTAATATAATCATACTTGAGTCTCTGGATAACACCACGGCATGGTGAATTGAATAGGCTAGTAATTGTTGGTTGTATAGTAAATTGTTGAGAAAGTGTTGGCTATTTAACTTTTGTAAAGTGCAGAATTATTTTGCACATCGCTTGTGCTCATATTGAGTTCTAATCTTGAGCACCAGCGGTCTGATAAGATATTTGTTTTTAGTTTCAAGAAAATATACAATTTTAAAAATAAACAAATTTTTATTTTTGAATTTGTGGATGGGCCTCCGCATTGCTGGATGTTATCCATCTGGTATTTTATCCGTCGTAGCATGCATATTCAGTTTGTTCCTTATCGGTTTCGCATTTTCATCTATCGTCAGAGCAAATTCACCAGGTTCGTGTAGAGGAGTTCACTTCAACTTAATATTCTTGTTACGCAGTTACAATGTTACTATTGAGTGTAACAGAAACAGTACGTTGAAGTGAACTCCTCCACACGAAGTTGGTGAATTTGCTTTGACGATGGATGAAAATCCGAAACCGGTCAGGAACCAAATGAATATGCATGCTAGATGGATAGAATACTAGAAATTTTTATTTATACAAGTTTTATTTCAGAACTTTTTTCAAGAAATATTATCAGATTATTAAAGTTATAACATCGAGATTGTCATTTATTTCTTATATATAATTTAATTTAGACACCATCATATTTCCTGACATATATAAATATATGTGTGTGGATTAAGCGATTTGTTTGTTTATTGCATTGAATAACTTAATATTTTATTTATATAATTTTTTATATTTCTACCATTCTCTTAATTATTTATTTCTTAGGCAGTGTTATTAAATTTGAATTTTTTTTTTTTTTTTTTAATTTTCTGATCTATTTTTGGATTATTTGTAATTAATAAGTTGGGGACTTAAATATTCCCATTTTTCTATATTTTTCTAACTAGCCTAACGATGGAAGAAAAATGTTCATATTTATTATCTTGTAAGCATTTTGCGAAGGTGTGTTATGAAATTTCCTGGGTGAAATCAGAGAATATCCGATTCATTGTATTTTGAAACATAGTTTACTTATTCTATGTTTTATTTTAAATTAAAAAAAAAAAAAAAAAAAAAAATTGTAATCTGTTAATTAGTTTTGAATGTCCACACGCCATGATGATGAGCCGCCATTGTTTATTAATAATTTAAGGAGGTACCTTTTATATTCATCTGTTCTCTCTTCTTAAAACAATTCTGCTTATTTTCCTCTACTAATTTTTACCTGAAAAAAAAATAATAATAATAATCTGCCAGATATTCTCGATCGTTATTTAATTAATTTAACATACAAAATTTAAATATAAATGAAAAAAAAAATATATTAATATTTTATTCGATCTATTAATTTCTTTATATTATTTTATATATTAACTTATTACTGTAGACGTTCTATTTCGTGTGAGAAATCGCTTTTTTACATGTATGAATACAATTAAGTTAAGTGCATAAAGCACTCGGCTCCTCCTTCTCTGAATATATATATATATGTGTGTGTGTTTGTATATAAGAGGTCGAAAGACACGTATAATCGTAAAACATCGTCAGATATGGTCGCACCTTTTTTTTTATACATACATACATACATACACACACATTTATATATATATATATACGCTTTATGAAAGTGTTCCCTACGGAGAAGTTTATGTCCACGCATTGTATGAATCGACGTCTCTAGGGCCATTTTACAAACGATTCAACCGTGAAGTATACACACAATTTACTCTTGTATCAATTATTTTTCTTAGATATTTCTTTTAATATTTTTTTATTTTATTTTTACCGCCTTTACAATCTAAACGATTACAATTATTATTATACACTTTTTATTCCCTTTTTCTTGTAAGATCTTAAACAATTTTATTTATTTTCATTATGGCAATTACTGGGAGGCTGGACAGTAAATTTTTTTTTTTTTTTCAATTTTATTACTATTTATTCTTTTAATTTTTATTTTCTCTTACTCCAAACTAAGAGAAAGTATTGCACTGATGTCACATATTCGAAATTGAATTGTCGCCGGAATTACTTTTTTTTTAAATGATTTGCACAAAGTGAAAAGTTCTCGGCCTTGTAATAAAAATGAGTTTCTTTTATTTTAAAAATGCTCATTTATTTCTCAATGCAGTCTCCCTTTAGTCCAACGCTGTCCAACGTTTCTCCAGTGACTGGAATCAGTTCCTGAAGTGCGACACTGGGAGCTCTTCAAAAAATCCATTTACCGCGGCTATCATCTCTTCAATTGACCTAAAACGTTTTCCAGCTACAAATTTCTTAAGATTTGGGAATAGATGAAAGTTAGAAGGAGCCAAATCTGGTGAATAGGGAGGATGTTCCAACAATTCATATAATTTTCCCAGTGCCTTTGTTGCCGGGTGTATTTCCCTGGTGAAAGAGGATTTTTTTGCTTTTGCACACCAGGCTTTTTCTCTCTAGCTGGTCAATAAGATGTACGTAGTATTCCCCATTAACTGTTTGACCCTTTGCTTTGGCAGTTGTCAATTAAAAGAATCCCTTTAGAATCCCAAAATTCGGCGCAGTAAATCGGTTGGATTCTTCTTAAAACGGCATAAACATTGCTGAGAAACTCAATTCCTTATTTATTTGTGATCAGTATTTAACAAATGCGCACCCATCTTGCACAAAGCTTTCTCATTCTGATTTCTTCATGTAAAATGTGCCGTACCCGTTCTTCTGAGATACCTACAGCCTTAGCTATCTCATGCACCTTTAATCGTCGATCATCTAGAACCATATTGTGTATCTTCTCGATATTTTCTTCGGTAATTGCAGTTTTTGACGCGTCTTTCACGTTGGTACATCTTCATCGATGTACGACCGTGTTTAATAACTCAGCTGTCCATTTTTTAATGTAGATAACGAAGGTGAATCACGCTATTATGGATTTCGGGGCTCCTCCTCCTGACACAGTCTACACATGGGCTCTGAATCCACCAATCCCACCTTGTGCAGATGTTTCTTGAACCTACCTTGCCCAGTAAACAGGCCTGTTATCAGAGAAATGTGATACCTGCTTAGACCCAGGGTGTCTCTGGTTCTTCTTTTACACAGCTCTGGCAGACCATTTTGCCGTGTTTTGCCCCAGTACTTAGCCTCCAGTGACGATTATGCTCTCTCTCCGAGTCCATTCTCTCAAAGACGCCTTCGCCATACTTTTGGCTATTCCCAGAACAGGTTCCGGCCGACAGAAGGCAGTATTCGCACCCTCCCTGGCCAGTTGGTCGGCTATTTCGTTACCTTTAATCCCCTTATGCCCCGGCACCCATACTAGCCGAACTTTGTTGCGCCGGGATAATGCCTCCAGGGAGTCTCTACACTCCCTGACCAGGGAAGAAGTTATTCTGAATGCCCGAAGTGCATTCAGCGCATCCTGGCTGTCCGAGAAAATGCATATCTTCCTGTTCCTAGAGTCCATACGCAAATTCTCCTCAGCACAGATCTTTATTGCATAAACTTCAGCCTTGGAAAACCGTGGAGTATCCATCGAGGAGCCTCGCAGTGCGTACCTCCAGCTTAACTCCATATATTCCGGCTCCAGTTCCGCAGGCCATTTTGGACCCAAATATCAAAGTAAGAATAATCTTATAGTTAATACATTCCTGTAAAAACCTTTCTTTTTTCTAACATAATTTGTGGCATTCATTGATGGATATTTTTTAATGCACATAATGCTCATTTCGCCAAATTATGTTTAATCAATCTTAAATAGTGTAAATTTATGAAGTAATTGATACGTGGTTTTTATTTAAGTAACAAGAAGTACCTCATACATATGTATGTAAGAAATATATAACTAACAGTATAAAAATAAATATTGCGTGAACCAACTAACAGTTGTAGGGGCACCCGTTTAGAAATATTATCCTTAACAAGAGTGGTCACTCAAGCAATGAATAAGTTGATCCGTTGAAGAGATAAACTCATGGAAGCCATTTTGAAACGTAGGAATTTTCACCAATAGGCGTGTACCATACTAATCTTTTATATGGTCAAGTCAAGTGTATATATAGTACTTAGAGCTAATAATTAAATGAACCCACATGTAGTATTTAATTGGTTTTAACCTGGATATTACTAAAAAGCAATATTTCTTAAGTAGCAGTTACAGTAACAACTATACATCATTATGGTATTTGGAGGATTGTCATTATTAATATTTGAAAGTTTTCTTTCTAAAATAGCTAAAATTATCAATTTTTTTTATTTTTCTTTATTTTAAAACTATAATTTTATATACCTACTAATATAACCATTGTCTTGTCTCTGCTCACAATAATCTAATCTCTCAACAACAAACAAACACTTCCTGTGGTTGGTGCTAAATACAATTTCCTGTTATTTCAAACAATATTTTTACCTTCTTTTGCGGTTGATAAAATAAATTATTGCGATCTTGTCAAATTTTCGAACATGACTGAGATAAGTAAGTATAACTATGTTATCACACAGTTTGACAAAAAGCATCCTGATGATGGGCGAACGCCCGAAAACCGGTCGATGACCATAAAAAGAAGCAAGCTATCACGGAAAATATCTCTGATGCTTTCCAGCTCTACGGAACCAACCAACCAATCCTAACAATCACCTAGTTTATGTTAGCATTTTTTCATTATTTCATCATTATTACCTATTTCAGAGCAGGCTGTCATAAACAATTCAAAAATTGTTTGATTATAGGAATATTTTCATTTGGGAATCGCTGGTTGACAGTTCGTTCAATTATGTTCTTCACACTCTGTTGATGTGACTATCAGTTTCGGAGGGAAAAAAACCACACAGACTAAGGAAGACACTGGGTCACAGATAGAATCACTTTTCTTTGTTGATTTTGCATCTTGATTGAATGTTGATTTTGCATTAACACTAATGAAGTAAACTAATCTCATAGGATGTTGAGAGAGAGCACTTAATAATTGTCTTCTTTGTTCTGAGCTAGCTGACTAGTTGAACTAAAATCTTGTGCATTAGTATTTTTTACTTGGGTTTCAAAGCACCAAGATTTGGATGAATTGTTAGTGGATAGACTGTCTAACTTCCTGACATAGGCAGCCTGTTAGCACCTATCCTTACAGGAGATCTGAATAGGTATTAGACAGTTTTCATTATTTCCTTTAATCAGAATTTTGCTTAATGCAGTTTTTGACTGATATAAATTATGGAATATGTGTTGAGTCCTCAGTGCTAGATAAAATTTGGGATTTTATCTGTCCTAGAGATTAGATTATATTCTAATCTGTCGGCTTTCCAGCCTAGCCACTGTGGTCCCTGTGGATCTATTGTGATAACCACAAGTTGGAGTTCAGTTCGGTCCTGTCCCGTAACTTTTGGAATCTGGGGAGGCTCAGTTAAGAGCACCTCCTAACCAGAGCACCCTCTCAAGCTCTGTCTTTTTTATGAGACTTTGGGCTCCCGTGAGAGACTCTTGAGTAAATCTTGCAGGTATGTGTCAGGTTCTCCTCTCCCAAAAGACGAAACCTCTACCATACAAGCCCCCAAATACCACATTCAACACTGGCATAGTACGTGCAGTGATGTTTCTTCTTTTTCCTATATAGGCTATCCGTTGCAGACCCATTTTATCTGCCGTAACATACTTCTTTTTAATAATTCTGGCCAGTTGGTGGTTTCTCAGCCATCATTAGATTCATCAAGTTCTTGTAGACAATTGACTTCAACTTTTTATCAAATACCACATTATATTTAGATTGTTTGTATGGCGGAGATTATATTAGATCAGATTTTTTCCGTATAAAAAGCTGCTGCATGCTGTGACTGATAAAATCACAGATGATATTATTATTGAATGTAACGTGTTTTTTTTTTACGACGAATATTTTTGTGTAAATATTTTATACTTGTATTATAAATAATTCTATACATTAACTTGGAATCGAAAATTTAAGAAAATCCGATTAAAATTGGTCACTTGAACATTATTTTTAAATATATTATTTATATCTAATGTATGTACGTAAAAATAGAAAATATTCAGTATTATATATATATATATATGAGTGTGTGAGAGTGTATGTATACTTAAGAGTAGAGAAGTGAATTTGGTTAAGCCAAAGATATGATGGGAGGGTCACGTCCATTTCTAAGTAGAAAGAAGATGCTTTCATGTTGAACTAGCTAAGTAAGAAAGTTCTTTTGAATGCTTCCCACATCTTGCACACAAAATTGGATTACACTTACCTACCTAGTCTATCGAATATTGATACAGTATTTTCTATGTACTCTGACAATATTTATAGGAATTTTATTTTCACATCTCCAACCCCCGCATTTTTGTTGCTTACTTCCTCTTTCATTCACGCTTTACTTTAACCACTTACACCCACTCTCCTTTCAGTCTCATTCCATTCTACGACACAAGTCATCTAAATCTCGTTAACGTAATGGTACATTTGTACTATATATATTGAAACTGCCATGACAAACCAAATAATAACCTTGGTATCTAGATTACCGGCTTTGCAAACAGTATTTTTAATATTATTATTATTATTTTAATTACTTTTTAGATTTAAATATTCACTTTGAACTTATTTTTCTGATTTTTCGGGTGTTGGTGCCGTGGTTATGAGCATGACTTGTAACTGGGAGATCCCCAATTCAAGTCCCGCTTATAACTTCTAAATTTTATATTCTTTAAAAAAAATGTTAATAATAAAGTAGGTGCTTCCGCCCCCACGACACCTAATTTGGTAGCTACAATTTTATTTCAAACATTTCTTCGGGTAAAGTTATTTAAGCGAACTTTTTGAAGAGAGGTAGGGTTTTTTTCTAAAGTGCTATCTCTTAGTTGATTATACAATTCTATCATCTAAATAAAATTAATTAAAAATAAATAGATTGCCAAAATTCCGTGTTTCATGAAAATTAGTAAACCGGAAGTGCGCTTTTACTGTACAGTTTTTCAAGTTTTCGCATTTTTTTTTCTATAAAAATCATCGAGGAATTTCATTAAATTTGTTAAACTAACTATAAAATTTGTCAATTACAATTTTGTAAACTGGAGTAAGAGAAAGTTTTATGAGTGTATCACACCAGATTTTTTTATATCAAATTCTAAATAGTATTTATTTCAAATATAAAACCTGAACTTACTCTCCAAAGGTCTGAAACATTATAATATCCAAATTTAAAAAAATAAATAATTTTCCCATGAACCCATCTCTTAATCTCTGCAATCCTACTCTTCTAACCAGTATATGTAAACGTTACATATATTTTTCAGAAAAAATATCAAAGATGATGATTTTGGAGATTTTTAATAAACGTTATTTAATTTTTTTTAAAAATTAAAATTTTTAAATATGATCATGTTATCTATCAAATTAAAGAGAGTCTATGATAGTGAAGAAAATGATCCAAGAAAAAGCTCTCTGCCATGTATAGCTCGGCAACTTAGTTGTAAAATCTGTGGGCGGTGTTAAATGACGTCACAGCTACTAGAAAGCTGACAATGGGCAGAGCTGGACATTTAGGTGTCACAACCGAGTTATAGTTCTGAAGCCATATTCATTTAAATGTGTCAAAATACCTCCTTTTGTTGCGCGATTTTTGAAATTTTGAAAATCAATAATTAAAAAACAAAAAGTCCCAATAAATTTGAAATTTTAGATTTTTTTATACTTTCATAGAAAGAAAAAAGCATAAAATCAGAGTCATCAAGGTTTGGTCCATTCTGGTTGTTTTCAAATGAAATGATCCCAATCATTTATCCCCTTACTAATGTTTATCCCTTTATTTTAAACAAAGGTTATTATTGCTTGTTCAGTTGACTAGATATTCAATTTTATCAACGAAGTAGTAAATTAAATAAGTAATATCCCTATGTCAAGTCTTTATTCTGCTTAACTGTTTCAATATCCCTTGATATTAGCGATCTCTACGTAGATAGTCTACTTATCACATAATGTTTTCCGCATACCTATATTATGAATTACACGATTATAGATTATTGTATCGTATTTTATCGTATTTACGGCTTAGTAAAGGAATTGTAATATGCCAGCGTATCTTTCTGGTATAAGTATCCTTTTTACCTATTTATTCAATGCTTACGTCCTGGACATCGTTGAAGATGTTCAATAAAATAAATAGAAAGGTCTTCTCAGTAGTTTGCTCTGTGCGAATTATTTTTAGGAATCAGAAACAAATATTTTCTCCTTTTGTTTTCTTTTTTTTAACTTAGATTTTACTCCTCCTACGAGCCTCTACAGCTTACTGACCAGACGCCAATGACCATAGATGCCGACGCGCATTAAATAAATAATAATAATAATAAAAAAGCCATAAGCAAAATACACAAAAAGTAGAATAATAATTAGAAATCTTTTTATTTTTTCTTCAGACATTATCTAACAATAATATTTATTTATTGTTGTGGTGGCCGGCTCCGCAGAACTAGAAAGCATCACAGACATTTGCCGTGATAGCCTGCTTTATCTTGTGGTCATCGACCGGTTTCGTGTAAACTTAGTGTGTAAACTGACCTTGCTCTGTGCAAGTTGGTGTTATCACACTGTTTGAAAAACGCATCCTGAAGATGGGCGATCACTCGAAACCGGTCGATGACCACAAAATGAAGCAGGCTACCACGGAAAATGACTCTACTGCTTTCCAGCTTTGCGGAACCAACCACCACATATTTAGGAAATTTCCCTTAGGCAATCTTTCTATAACTTTCCTTTAGGAGAGCCATAAATTTCATTGAACCTTCGTTTTTTTAAAAAAAAAAAAAAATACAAATATGGATATCTATTGAATCCAGTTAATTTACTTTCGCCACGTTCTTCATTTGGGTCCCTTTCGTCACTCACGGTGGCAGATCGAATTTATTTGAATTTCTCTTTTGTCGTTTTCAACTTATGCCGTATACTATCATTCTTTCTGCATCCTCTCTGTGATTCTCAACGTTTTGACACAATGGACATACACGCGCTTACACATATACAAATCAAAATTAATTAAACAATTGTTTTTGGATTCAGGTGATTCACGCAAACTTTCTCATAATTCCAAGGTACCATGCTTTCTCCTGCTTTTCGAGAAGGAAAAGTAATAGATACTAAACATTTACGTTTTAATTTTTTTTTTTTTTTTAATAATTAATTTAAATTTAAGACCAAGATTCCTTCGAAACTCCTCTTTTTTTCTTTCTTTTAATTTCATTTATGGTTTATTCAATGCTGTGGCATTTAAATTACTTCACACATAAAGTGGTATCGTAATTGATTATACAATTCTACCATTTAAACAAAATTAATTAGAAATAAATAGATTGCCAAAATTCCGAGTTTCATGAAAATTAGTAAACCGGAATTGTGTTTTTACTGAACAGTTTTTTAGGTTTCCGCAATTTTTCTCTATAAAAACATCGACGAATTTCTTACATGACGTCACAGCCAATTGGGAAATTGGACAAACATGTATACTAGATAATGCGAATACCAGGATCTCAACGGAACCCACAAGCGACGATCTGGTGAATAACCGTTACCTAAAAAATTCGCTCTTTCTAGGTGTGTCATAAAATTTCAAAATGATTTCTTCATGATAATACATTTGTTTTTTTTTTGTTTCTTTATGGATTCTTTTTAAATAAACTCTGACCCAGTGGAGAACAAGATAAAAACCAATGTGTTTATGTTTTTATAACGAATAATCCGTTCATACCTTGTAAACACCAATCATCCCAGTACGTCATTTCATTGCCTCTGAGTAATTACTCTCTCTTACAAAGTTTTCTTTAGTGTTTTTGTTAACAGTTTTTTTTTTTTTAATTGTTTCAATCTTTTAAAAAATTGAATGTCTCGTGAAGGAAATAATTCTGAAGAAATAGGAGTTCGTGTGGTAACATTGCATGAAGAAGGGGTTCAGCAATCAATTATTTCTCGGAGACTAGGAATGAATCAATCCACTGTTTCAAGAATGTTAATGCGCTAAAGGAGACTGGGAGATACTCCGGAAGACCTGCCACGGGCCATCCCAGAAGTACAACTCGGACAGATAAGAGATTGATTTATTCATCTGAATGTGTTAAGGAACAGGTTCGTCACTAGCAATCAATTATGCCACTTGATCGCAGACACTATGTCTGTAATGTCCATATTTCAATTAGGACAGTCAGAAGAAGGTTAAATGAAGCAAACTTGGCTTCCAGGATACCCGCTACTGACCCTCTTCTCACCACAGCCAATAGAGTTGCCAGACTGCAATATTCACGAGAACATGTCAATTGGACAACAGAGGATTGAAGACGTGTTTTATTCACAGATGAGTCGTCGTGATTCACCCTACATGAGAGTTTGGAGGCGTCAAGGTGAGATTTCTCAAGAGGTTATCCAAAATCTAATCTCTACAATCCAAGGAGGCTTGCTGCAGTTATCAGAGCAAGAGGAGGTATCATTAAATACTGTTGGAAAAAAATGAAGAAGTGATAATAAATAAGAACTATTTTAATTTTGAATTTTACAGTTTTTTTTTTGAGCTTTATTTTTTATTCTGTGTAATAAAACCAGGTTTTTCTTAAATTTTTGGTAGTTGTTCTATTTTTCCTTTGGATTAGGGTTTACAACAAGAATCCATAAAAAAAAAATACGAAAATACCTGTCAACTTCAAATTATAATATTTTGAATTTTATGCAATACTTTTATCCAGCAGTTTACTATACATAGTATAATATATACACTCCCTTAGTTTACATTCTTTTTTATTATTTTTCATAAAATAAAAAAAGATATATATATATATATTTTTTTAATTTAAGGCGCTTCAATTCATGGTCATTAGCGCCCGGAGCCTTCTCATGCACTGCCGGCCTCCGGACAGTGTTCTCTCGCTACAGACAACACTGTCCCTCACCGAACAGTGAGCTGTAGAGGCTTCTAGGAAGAAAAAAAATCTATGGGTAGCACTGGACTCGAACCCGGGACCTTCGCGTGGGAGTCAACGCGCTAACTACTTAGCTAATCCCTTCCCTTTTAATGAAAATACTTGAGAGTTTATTGGTTTATTCTCCTTGACTGGTGGCGTCCATCTTAGATTATATGTTTCTGTTTTAATAACGGTGAATGGACTGTTTTGTAAGATTATTCCAAGCTCTAGTAATGAAGGCAGTACCTTCAGGCAATGTAAGAATCTTCTCTGGATTTACTTGAGGTTACAAAGAAACTATTAAATTTTAATAGTCTTAAATTTTGCCCATTTTATGAAAATTATCGAAAAATATTAGGTACTATTTATTTAAAAAAAAAAAGTTTCGAAATTTAGCTTTAGACAAGTTTATTTAACAATAGACAAATATCGATAGAATCAATATAGAAAATATAGATATATAGAAAATAGCTCTTTCTATCTCCAACTTTAAGAGAACCATTAATTAATTAAATTATAAATTAACAAAATAAAAACATAATAATTGCTATGGACAGTTTAGTAAATAAGTAGGTTTCACTATAATAAATATTTAGTGTTTTAACTCTGATTTATTTATTTACAATATTTTCATTCTAAATTTACATTAACCTATCAATTAATATAATTTATTGAATTACTATATTAATTTAAAAATCATTCTTTTTTTTTTTTTCAAACATTATTGTCAATGAACAATTACCCTTCTGTTCTTTCATATTTTTGTTCTGTTTCGTTTTTTTGTTTAGCAATTAAATCACGATCAATTCATCGGTATCAACACTATATTGCAAGATTTATAGCTCTCGTTTAATTTAGATTGTAAAACGTATATAACTGGCAATTAATCAATTATATTTGTTGTTTCTTTTTAAGTGTCAGGGAAAATAGTTCACTGTACATATATATATACTGTCAAGAGAAGTTTCGTGTTTTTAGATGGTATCTTGTTTAAACGTTTATTATTTTGTGGCTGACTGTTGTCACGGGAAGTACATGTTTTGTTGCCTTCTGTCTAAGAAAATATTTTTTTTTTTTTTTTTAATTATGGTGTTACCAAAAGGTATCCAGCTAAAAAATTTTAATCAGAAAAAGTCAACTAGAAATAGCATTTTACTGAATGAATTGCTCTCAATTTCCTCGAAGCCTTTAATCTAACATGCGAAGGCCATTCATTCAATAAATAACGAGACAAATCGCTGTAGCTCAAAAATGTATTTAATCAATTCAAAGCTTTAGCTACTTTTGAACACAGTTCCAACAACATTTATACACTTGCCCATCGTTCTTCAATTTGTGTATGCCTCTGGCATAAAATTCTTTGGGTTGATCTCGAAGCCACTTCTCCATTGATTGAAAATGTTTCCCACGTAGAGCCAGCCTCTTTAAGGAGTCCAAACAAATGGAAGCCCTTTGAGGCGAGATTGGAGCTGTAGGGGGGATGTGAAAGGATCTCCCACCCCACGATTTAAATGTTTCTTAAGTTAACTGTGGCTTCTGTGAGCACGCGTTGTCATGAAACAAAATCACGCCTTTAGTCAAGAGTCCGCGACGTTGCATTCCAATGGCAGGCCTTACTTTGTTTGTGAGCATATCACTGTAATACTGGCTGTTGATGGTTCGTTGATCTTCGAGATATTCACAATAAATAGGCCCCTGCGGACGCCAGAATACTGTAAGCATGACTTTACCTGCAGATTGCTAGGTCTTGAATTTCTTTCGAGTGGGAGTACCCGTATGCTTCCACTCAAGGCTTTGACGCTTAGACTTCGGCAGTCTGAAATGCGTGAAAATTCTTTTTCAATTAAACATCGTTCTTTCAACTGTTGACTGATTTAATACCTGGTTTCTTTGTGGGCGTCCGTAAGTTGTCTTGGAACGCATCTCGCACAAGTTTTCTTGTACTGCAGCTTATTCTGAATAATGTTATGGACAGTTCCAACACTCGCGTGCACATCTTCAGCTATCATTTCAACAGTAATACGCCTGTTGTCCTGAATTAACGCGTTAATGCTCTGCGGGCGAATTATCGAGGGAGGAAGTTGCAACTTCAACAGGTCGTCCATTTTGTTGCTCGTCATAGACACTTTTACATGGCCACTTTTAAACTGTTCTACCCATTTGTAAACATTCGAACGGTTCAAACAATTATTCCTGTACACTTTCAACATTCTTTCGCGGTTTCACAACGCCCTCTGGCAACTCCATATCTAATCACTGAGCCTTGTTCTTCCGAGGTGCAATGCTCGAGCGGACTCGCTATTGTTAACTGAATATATTTGTGGTTATGCTTGCCAAATTCTCTCGAACAGCTGATGAGAAATAAGTACACGGGTGCCAACTTGACACATTGAAACTATTGTATTGATTAAATAACTCATTTTTGTGCTACAGCGATTTGTCTCATTACTTATTGAATGACCCTCGTATAAAGATCTACAATTTAAATTTTTATTTTTTATTTTTTAGAATATTCAATTTTGGGAGTTTCTGGGAACGTTTGGATGTTAGGCTTTCCTATTGCTATTCGTTTGAAACACGTGACTCCACCAACCACTCAAGCGATTAAATATGTAATAAGAGAATTCTAATTACACTTAAAGAGGGAAATATTTGTCTTATTGTTCTGTATAAGTTTCAATGAATTGCTAAATGTTTCGATACAATATGGCGAATCGTTATTTTATTCATTATATACGATAATTTAAAGTGGATCTCCCAAGAGAATTATGAATATTATAATAATAATAATAATAATAATAATAATAATAATAATAATAATAATAATAATAATAATAATGACTATATATCTTTCATACTGTTAATAGGAAATAACCCTTTTATATTACTAAATGTTAATTGAATATTAAGGTAATATTCATTATTGTATTAGATAATTGAAGGTTAATTATATTGACTCACAAAGCAGTTACCGCCTTCTAATGTTTCTACCTGTACAATCTCATTTTATTCTTTTTCTTCCTTTATTAATATCTCCTTCTCTCTCACTCCAGCTCTCTCGTTCTATACAATCTTTATTTCTTTCAATCCTAATGGAGTCAATTAGACATGGTGAATCAGCTGCGCTTTGCGAAACCATTCTTAAACAAAAAAACTTTTTACACGTCTCCTTTTCGATCTTGTACGCTCTTGAGGATTGGTAATTAAAGTAGTTAACTTTCAGTTAATTTTTAGTGTAAGGCTGAGGTTGGGATTAGGATGCCCAAAGATGTTTTAAGTGTTTAGAAAATAAAAATAAAAATAATAACGCTACAAAAAGGATAAAATGAAACAGTGCAGAGGAGTCTCTCCTTTTTATGACAAGGTTTTGTCTAAAGCAGACAACAGAGAGATAGGTTGTAAAAGTTGAGCTGTATAAAAAGAAGTTGGATGTCGTCTTCAATACACAAGTGTCCCTAAACCCCACACTTTCATAAAATCAAAATTCCATCTTGTTTTTACTCAATAAAAAAAATATAGCATCGCTGTTCTCTCAGATTATTTTTTGATTTTACCTTTTTATTTTTTTTTATCATCCTTTGTTCTAAGTGCTTTGGTTGAATAAAATTTTAGTATAGTGTATTTTTATGGTTTGGATTCTGCAAATGAAGGCTTTATTTCGCAAATTGAGATGAAATTTTTATCGGTGAAATTTAAAAAAAAAATATTGTGCCTGTATTCCAGAATGCGAAAAATATTGAATTGTATTTTAAAAAATACAAGGAATGATTATTTGTAACGACTAAAAGTAGAGCATTTTTTTTTTTTGAGCTCTTCTTTCATCCTGCAAACTTACTTTATTGATATTTCTATAATTAATTAACTCGATTTAAAACAATACTAAAAACCCATATCGAAGCCCGGTTTCTGTTTTGCAAATAAGCATAACATATAAAATATTCAGCGATCCTGTTACTTTATTTTTCAGTTTATTTTAATTTCAGACACTATTCCGGAATATTAGAAATTAGATTGAACTATAATTTGGGTTTTATCTTTTTTTTTATCTCTGTTTTATTTTTGTATTCTGAGAAGTTATGATTTATAAACAATGGGATATAATTGATTCATATTTACCAATGTATGTATTTTAATAATTACCAGCTTCCATAATATAATTACTGATTTTCTTAAAATATATGCAGAAATATATAAAAATTGCATTCATTCATTGCTTTTGCTTTTTATTAACTTCACTCCCTTACGGAGTGAACCACAATGTTAGTGGTTAATAAAGAATACAAATTTTGTTGTATTGTTGATATATATTATTATCCTTGTTTATAATTAAAATCACACCTTTTAAATATTCAGATTCTTTATGTAAATTTTGCAGTGGCTTTCTGTAGCCAAGTTTAGTTTGGAATTTGTTGTTTTATTTCTTTTAAAAAAGTGGAAAATGAATGTGTCGATGGGTAACAAAGTTGAATTTGAAGATTTCTATATTTCACTATTTCTTCATTTTTCCACTTGCTTGTGACTTCACGGAATACTTGTTGATTATTTTGTGCTCATCGACCGGTTTTGGGCGTTCGCCCATCATCAGGATGTTTTTGTCAAAACACTGTGATAACATGTTATCACACTGTTTTGACAAAAACATCCTCATGATGGACGAACGCCTGAATTGTTGATTATTCCTGCTATTCCATAAATGTCATCATTCCAAATGCCTTAATGTCAGAATGCCCTGTGATACATAAATTGTCAAAACATTAGACTTGAAAACAATTTATTATTTTGAAATACGATTATTATCACTGATTAACATTTCTGTTTAGCTAGAATTTTACAACTCTTAATGGGTTTGAAACCGACTTTTTGATACTTTTTACATTTAATAGTGTAGTATCATGGTATAGATTATCGATATGTTTGGTGCAAGATACATCTGCTGTTGATTGCTTTCTTATATTCCAGTTTATCAGTTTTAGGTGCCGCAATGTTCTTATTTAAAGTTCCTATCAGACTTTAGCTGGCTACTGTCTAATATTAACTAAATTCATGTCAGTCTGAGCCATTTTTCCCAGAACTTCTTATTTAATGGCCATCCAACGGGTTTTGGACGTTCACCGATTTTCACCACTATGAGCAACTCGGCTACCTTTGTGTTAAAGATTGTTCTTGATACACATTCCTTAACACAAACTCATTCTAGAATATAAGTTGAAAAAGTTGCCAGTCGAAGTACTGATGATGTCTATATCCGGTTATGCCCAGAAAAAAAAATCCGGTAATTATGACAGAAACCTAATGGTGTTTGTATCTGCTCGGACAGCGAAGCTGCGCTGAAGACGCTGAGTTCATGTGTTTCACTTCCAGGTTGGTGTTAGAATGCTCTAAAAGACTGGAAAAGCTTTCCTCTCTGAAGGATGTGCTTCTAGACTGGGTGCCAGGTCACTTGGGAATTTTTTGGAATGAGGCGGTGGATAGGTTTGCAAAATTAGGCGCCTCTCTTCCTTTCATTGGTCCCGAGCCTGCTGTTGGCGTGTCTTCTGCCACATGTCTGTCAGGTTTCTCAGACATGGACAGCTTCACAGCATTCATCCTTATGGATGAGCTCATTGTGTGGTGGTTGGTTCCGCGAGCTAGAAAGTATTAGAGACATTTTCCGTGGTAGCCTGCTTCATTTTGTGGTCATCGACCGGTTTCGGGCGTTCGCCCATCTTCAGGATGCGTTTTCAGACAGTGTGACAACACAGACTCGCACAGAGCAACTTAGTTTCACACTAACTGAATAACTATATTTTCCGTTAATTCAGTAGTTCAGAAAATACCAGTTTCAGAAACATACAGTTTCAATTCAGTTTAAGAAAATACAGTTAATTCAGTTAGTATGAAACTACTTTGCTCTGTGGCAAGTCTGTGTTGGCACACTTTCTGAAAAACGCATCCTGAAGAGTGGGGCGAACGCCGAAACGGTCGATGACCACAACATGAAGCAGGCTACACGGAATGTCTTTCTCTGATGAGCTTCAGTTGGTCTTCGCGGCAGTTCGAAAATGCTATCGGGGGTCCGGACAAAGACATTAGTGAGACGTTGCTGTGGTTCACCGGAACTCTCTCAGGCATCTTGTTGGATCTCTTACTAGACATTGTGGTTTAAGGAGACATCTTTACATAATGGGGCTCATGCCGGATCCATTTTGTAGAGTCTGTGAGGCAGAGGAGGAAACACCCATCCATCTTATGACTGATTGCCTGGGTTGTGAGGAAATTAGGTTCAGGACCTTTGGTAGGAATAGGTGGTCTGTGGAAGAGCTTAGGCTATTTCCGGTTAAGGTTATTGTTATTCGGACTGCGGTGAATCTTAGATGGATTAAATCTCGGTCTGGATTTTTGTTCTAGACCCGGTTTGTTGTTATTTTTCTTGGGGTAGCTATATGGGCCCAGTTGAGGCTTTGGATAGCGTTAGGTTTGGTCCCTCCCCACAGACAAATAATAATCACAATAATGGCAGAAACCTCAGATAATCTACTACATTGGTGACCCCTAATCATTGAATTATCTTTAATTATTTCTTTAATTTCTGAAAATCTGAGTAAAAATGATGATGATTAATTAAATTTTATTCCGTAAAGTCTAATATGTCATAAATTTTAAAATAAAAACTTCTTATTGTAAGGCAATTATTAAACTTGTATGAAACTTTGTGTAGAAAATTAATTATGTATTTGCTAATGTAATATAGTTGATGAACTAAACTTGTCATTGCATACATGAGAATTATGTAATGTATTAAAGAGAGTATAGAATTTGATGCAATATCCTTCTTTCGTCTCCTAACTTGCTTTCAATTTGTGTTATACTTCCTCCAGTATCTTGTTATCAGAGTGATATATATGAGTGTGTGTGTGTGTGATTTATTAATTAAGTAATATCTACATTAATACACTACTAATTATTATTTATTTTATATTCCTTTATTAATTATTTATTTTGATTATAAATTCTTGAATATAATAATATAATGAAACTTCTTATTATGGACAGTTCTATTTAGCGGATATCTCTTAAATGAACATTTTCTAAATCCCCGACAAACATAAATAAGAAATTATCTTTTTTTTGTTTCTTAAGCGGATTTTCTGAAAAACGGACGCAGACATTGAAAACAATGTTTCGAGGTCAAGGAAACTTCCAAATTACGTACAGTCTGAGAAAAGTAGTAGCATCCTATAGTCGGAACACACAATATCTTGGTTTAGGCAGTGATAGTAAAGAAATGATTTAAAAGTTTTAGTTTTACTCTTCTTCACAGCTTAACAGAATTAATGTTTAGAAGAATAATTGTTTCATTTACTATCGGTTGCTTAAGAGAACTCAGTAATCACTCTGCAACTATACGGAGCTGCTATTCAGCTTTGCAGTTAAAAAAAAGCAAAAAACCTATGGCACAACAGTCCATAAAGGACCAAGGCTTGCCAGCCGGCGATATATTGGGAGAGTGTGGTAAGCACGCCGCAGTTCCCTCGCCGTTTAGTTCTTACCTTCGCAACCTAGGGCGCTACTAACTGTAGCTTCCCATTTTTTCTCACGATGCTGGATCAACACCGTCTTTACCCTTACGGGAATCGAACTCTGAATTCTCGCAAGAAAAGCGAGTGTGCTAGCCATTAGGCCAACGCTTCAGGACTTTGCAGTTAATGCCATTAAAAAAAAATTATCAACTGAAAGAGAAACTTGAAAAATATATTTACCAAATCATCTTCATACTTTTCTCGGTATTAAAATATGATATGATAATTTTTATTACGTTTAATTTCCACTTATTGTAAAGGAAGTATTGCGATTAGGGATTGTATACCGATTGTTAGTGATTTACCGGTTAACCGATAAATTGACAAAAAAACGTTCGCTAAATTTACCGAATTTAATTCGGTAAATGAAAAAATCCATACTAGAAAATTATGGATTTATAAATATTTATAGTTTATAGATATTTTAAAGGACTAAAGGAGATATTGAAAATAAAAAAACATTTAGGTGTAAGCAACAATATTACCTAATAATTAATTTTATGAAGAGATATATTTTTTTGTTTAATTTTAATATAAACTTTCTTGGGTTTGAGGACCGCTGTAAATCGTACAGAAAGCGCTAGTTACACTTAGCATAATGTGATTTGTGCTCTACAGTTTTTTGAGATTTTGAAAGGTTTAATAAAATCTTTACAATCAACGTTTTTCTTAAACAGTAAGTAAATATCTCCTTTTTTAATATTTAAAAATAATAATAATGTAAATATTTCACGTATTTTTTTTAAATTAATAGCAATTTTGAATACCTCACATTATGACAGGACATTAATGCAATATTATTGTAAAATAACATTAAAGTTTGAACCTTAAATAAATTTTTTTACTTCTAACAACTGTTTAAAATAATTAAATACAAATATTTAATTTAAGATTCCAATATTATGCCGTCAGATTGTGCAAAATATATATTATTCTCACAAATTATTTATATATTATTACAAAAAAAAAACATAAAAAATATGTATTATTCTAAAAAAAAAAAAAATTACCGATAATTTACCGGTAAACCGGTAATTTAATTTTCATTTCCCGTATTACCGGTGGAGGAAATCTTGTTTTGGTTTAAGATAGAAATATATTCGTGAATGGTGTGTTTGTGTGTTACAAACAAAATATCTCAAACATGAAATAGTAGAAAATAAAACTTGATATTCCGTTTAGGTACCATCATCACGTCCAATCCGAAGGTTTCGTTGGAAATGTAAAGTAATTTTTTTTTTGTATCAGTTTTCGCAGTTTACTCAGAAATCATTCCTACGATCTTCTTTTTGCATCCAATTTATACATAAAGACCCATTGCTTTGATTTGAATTTTTTTTCCAAGGAATGTAGATTTTTTTGGAACATTCTAGGGGTATTGCAAAGTTAAGCTTTTTTCTAAGGTTCATGGTGTCATTACTAAGGTTCATTAAACGGATAGCCTATCATAGAATTCTTATTGAATATGTGGATGGATCCGCAATGCTGGATAACATCTGGTATTTTATCCGTCTTAGCATGCATATTTATATTCTTCCTGACCGGTTTCGGATTTTCATCCAGCGGAGAGCAATGGATGAAATTGCTCTGACGATGGATGAAAATCCGAAACCGGTCAGGAAGAATATAAATATGCATGCTACGACGGATAAAAAAATACCAGATAGAATTCTTAGTTTGAAGAAATTCAATTAACCGGAAATCCAACTTTGCAGATTATGTTTCTGAATTTTTCCAAATTATTTTGTCCCAATGTTTTTCTTTAATCATGAAATAAGGACTGCCCATTATCGAAGCTTATATTTGAAATTTTTTAACCAGAATTTTTGTGGGTGGTGCTGTCCAGTCTCTGACGCCAGCTTTCCATTCTCTTTATTTATATATTATTTTAAAGGCAGGTTATGCTTTAGTGAAAATTCCAGGATCTGAGGTGACTTGGAGAGTAGTAATTGCGAGCAGTAGTAACAGAAAGTAACTGTTTTAATTAACGTAGAAAAATGTAGCATACAACATGTAGTACCATCATATTTTGGTCCTTAATTTAATAATTTTGTCTTTATATCTAGATGTTTTATCTGTATTCTAATGCTTTTCATTAATTCCAACAGGAGTTTCGGTGTTCCGTATTGAAACATTGTTCAGCGCTGCTAGGCAAATATTTAAGACAATTTTGTTATGTACGCCAATTCATACACAATTTAGAGCGATCAGATATTGCGTTAGGCTTTATTCCTTGATGAGAGCTACTTTTTTTTTTAGGATATTAAGTTTGAGATCTAATTTCCTTGAATGTGAAAGCAAAATTTCTGCATCAGGAAGAAGCGTAATTCTTGTTTCTTGTAAGAAATAGTCCTAAAATATAATTGAAGTAATTTGTTTACAGCTAAGAATAAATTTGTATTGAATAAGGTCCTTCTCTACACTCATTGATTAGTTACTTTGCATTTAATATAATATATATTTTTAGAAGTATATAAATAGTTTTATATAAATGAAGTGTAGAATATAACGTTAGTGTTGTTGAAAGGTTCAAATGATAACTTGTCCAAGTAGTTTTAGAGAGTTGCGGTAGTAATGTGGTCCAAGCCTAAAGTCTTAGTGTCAGTAAGTGTACAACACAAACCCAGGCTACACATATACACTAACAACTAGTTGTATATATATATGTAGTTGTATTAAGTAGGATGAGAATGGGTTTCTAGAATCAAGTTTTAGCGTTAGTGGTTTACATCCTTCTCTATCCAGTTTGTATCTCTCCATCCTAGTATGTCTAACCATTAAACTATTCCACAGGATCGAATACTCTAGAGTGTAGAAACGATTTATCCACAAAGCTAATTCTAACCGCTATACCATACTATATTCATCCCTCATCCCTCTTCTCATCTACTATCCATATCTCCTTACTCTAAACGGGATTAACTTTATATATATACATATACATTGGGTGTATTGCCCCAAACATTTATATTATTTATTCATCAAATTTAAGACATATTTATCAATTTTTTTTTAAAAATAAATTTGATATAAAAAAAAAGAAGACTGTTCAGAAATAATTATATATTCTGTAAAAATTGCTGTATTATAAGAGATACAATAAGGAAATCTTCTTTGCTGAAATGATTAATTATTTTATTTACTGCATTTGAAAGATCTTAAAATGGAGAGAATATACAGATTTCTGTCTTATTGCTTTTTCGTGACAAGTTTCCTTAAATATTAAATCATTCTTCGCCTATTCCAAGCTAGAGAAATGTAATTTTTATAAAAAAAAAATGTTTTTTATCTTGTATTATAAAAGTGAAATATACACCTCTTTAATAATATTTTAGAATACTATGTTTTTACTTTAATATTAAAGCAATAATTTAATTTAATATTATTATTCATTTATTTTCATTAGGTATTGTATTTATTCTTTACATTCTAATAAGAGAGGCATCGTTAATAAATTGGTCGTTAATTTTAAACTAATAGATATACTAGAGAACCGTAGGGTTCTTTGGCTCTGAGAAGTGAAAAAAATTAAAATTATTTTACTCTAAGTAGGAGGACTTACTTAGAAATTAGTTATTCTTCCTCTTTTAAGCCACACTGATGTTACAAACCTTTGCATCCAATTTTATTATCATAGCAGCTATTATGTTTATTATCTTGAAAGTTGTATAGTGAATATTATATTGTTAATTCTTGAATATTTAGGTCACCAAAGAAGCAATACGGTATCCCTATCGGGTAAACAGAACGCTGTGTGGTTACCGCAGGACTAGATAGACATCTTGTACATGATTTGCACTCTTTTTTTTTTTTTTTATTGATATTTACAATTGCAAAAAAAAAAAAAATTGCAACAAGTAAATGGGTTAAATGGCAACTTAAATAAAAGGAGTGTAGATTGGAGAAGACATCCAGCGATGGCAATCCACTATCTTGAGTTAGTCTGCAAGGTGGTCACGGGGCCATCTTCTCTTCTTCAGCTGCCTGCGTGGATTGTCAGGAATAGTGTTTGAAGAAAGCTGGTGAATTAAAGGGGATTAGGATAAGCAGTTATGGATGAATGGAATTTAAGGAAACGAGTTTTGGCTAGATGGTTAACGAAAGGAATGTTTAGATCAGTGTGCATAGTGAGGTTAGCAACATAGTAGGGTGAATTGACAATTTTTCGAAGGATTTTTGATTGAAATGACTGGATACGACGGGAATTGGAACGCTTGGTTGTTCCCCATATTTCTAAACCATATAGGTCTCAGTAGTAGTAGGCAGAGAAGTCTTTTATTTTGTAATGTGAGTTTTGATCGTCTGTCTAGTAGTCTTGAGATTTGTCTGAACCGTCTGTTTAGTTCAAGTCATTTGAGCCTAGTATGGGGATTCCAAGTCAGTCTTTTGTCTAGGTAGAAACCCAGGTAACGTACGCTATTTACGGGAGAGATTAGAGTATGGTTGATGTGGATCGGTGGGATGATTTTTCTACCCAGTGTAAATACGATGTATTTACTTTTTTGCACCTAAAGAAGGAATATAGTCCTTGCAATCTGGAGATTAATCCTTAGCAAGTTGGAACATCTGGTAGTAGTCCGCACAAAGATGCTCGAAGAATTAAGCGTTGAAACTACAACATCCCGATGGGTAGATAAGTCTAAATACCTAGGTTCTGTATTTAACAAAGAAGGAACGCGTAGTAATGACAGAACTGAAAAAATACAGAATGGAGTAGAACTATGCGCCTCTTAAATGGAATCTAGGATGCTCAGTTGAAAGAAAAAAAAGCAATTTTCTCAGCAAGCGTTGAGAGTATACTTCTCTAAGGCAGCAAGACATGGCCGCTTATAAAAGCAGCGGCAAATAAACTAAAGGCCACGGAAAGAAAAGCATGCGCCATTCTAAGCTGGAGAAAACAAGAAATGAGAATATTAGAATTGAAGCCAAGGTCTCCTGTTATTTTCGAGATATTTGGAGAAAGAGTCCTAACTAGGTCATATCCTGCGTATGCTTGAAGACAGGTGGCCTAAAAGGGCCTTGAAATAGGTCCTTCAAGGGAAGGGAAAGGGGCAGACCAATGCAGGAGTCGATTAAAGAAGAGGCGGGGCTGTTGGTAGGATGGAGATTGTTGGCAAAGAGACTTGGAGAGTCGAGAGTTTTTATTCGTGCAGGCAACCAAGTGGATACGTCTGTCTAAGTATAAGAATCTTGAAGGTTTGCATATTCCATTTAGCGTAAGCAATCTTTCTAACATTAGCTAAGTTACATATATAAAGGGGGCTTCCACAATAAAGTGGTTTTAGCACAATGATATCATTTCATCAATTTTTAAGAAATGCAGAAGGACTGAGTAAACCAAACTAGTTAAAGTGCAAATAAAAAACTCATGTATCGTCGGACTCATGTATCGGGAAGCTTCTGCAGATTTTGTTTAGAAACTGCACAACTTGCGAAGAGCTTGATTAATGCTTTTGTAAGAAAAAACAGAAACAAAACCCCAAACTTCATCCAGAGTCTGTGTACTGGATCTAATCAAAAAGGCGGTAATCGGGCAGTGTAGGTATAAATAAAGAGGACCGCAATATGCCAATTGGGTTCGCGATGGTATAGACATTTCTGCCGACATATTAATTAATCTAAATATATTAATGATCCAGAAATATACTTTGTCTAAATAAATGAATTAATTATAGTTTTCAACTACATCGAAATATTGTTTAAACATTTACAACAAATACCCAGATTTGTCTGTACTTATGTAGAAGCCCTATCTATAATAGTCTTATAATATGATTTCATTCTTTCAAATTTCACTTTCTTAAAAATTGTTTATGGTGTTTCTTATTTATCTTTCTTATCAAAATCTTTTTATCGACTAAGTAATTAGTTTAATTTAAAAGATGCACATAATATATGAAGACTAAATTCTGTTGATTTACTCTTCTAGAAATAGCCACCTCATTCTCCTAAAGAAATCTTCATTTTTTGCCATCCTTTTTTTTTATTTTTATTTTTTTCTTCTTCTTTTAAGGACCAAATTAATAACGACAGCTTCTAAAATATTCGCCACAATACATACAAACCACTGCAATGTAGTTTTTTTTTTAAAGAATCCAAAGCATTATTGGAATCTTTTCAAATGAAACTTTGCCATATAAAAGTAAGAGTATGCAGAAGGCAACATATCTGGAATGCATGCCTTCTTGGCTTGTGACCCAGAAATCATTGGATTTTTTGATATGCTACAGGAGAAATAGAAATGTTTAATATTTAAAAGATATTTATACGTTCTACAAACTTTTTGATTTTTTTTTGTATTTCATATATCTAATTTCTTCATATCATAATAATTGTATTTTATTATTTCTGTTATTATTATTATTATTATTTTATTTTATTTTTTTCTAAGGCATGTCCCATCTAAGAACCCCGGAGTTTTGCCGGCCTCCCGACAGATAAGACTCCCCACCATTGGACAGCGAACTGTCTCTACTATACTGAAATAAAGCCTTAGGATCCAAGGAAGAAAACTTCTAAGTGTCGATTGGACACGAACCCGACATTTGCTTGGGAATCCAGCGCTTTACCACTGAGCTAATTACTTCCCTTTATTATTTTTTTTATTCATAATTATGTGAATAATAATTGCTTTTAACAATATTGATTTCTTCAAACGAAGTCTGAAATATGCTACTACCATTACCATTGGTTCTTTGTTTATTTTATAAAATTTTCTTAGTTAGTTCTTAGTCTTTTGTCATGTTTTGGAACGTTTCTGCAAAAATATTTCTTTTTTTATACTCTTGTTAAAGGCAAATGTTGGAATCGTGTAAGATTTCTGATATTGAGTTCTTATAGGAGGGGCATAATTCCGAATTTTAAAAATTAAATTGTTATTTTGCGTAGATACTTCAGGGAAAAAGACATTGAAGGAATCATGCTGAAGATATCTGAGATGTTCAGTCAGAATCACTGCTTTCCTCAATTGATTTTTCACTTGTTTGCCCTTTTTTCACAAAAATAATTAAAATACAATGACTAAGGTATATTCTGTCCAGTGAAATGGTCATGTTATAATATTGTATCACATATTTTCTGCATTTGTATGTGTGGCCTTTAGAAGAATAATGATTACCATCAGAGTTTAATGACAAATGAATTTCTATACAGATTTATTATAAAATTTTGCAGGTTTTAATATGTAATAAAGATAATCTATATAATGGAGTTGATGAGGAGAGAAATTAGGTTTGATTAATTAGACGAGATATGAAGACACTGTTATATATAGCTATAAGTTTACACAAACTGTACTGGACTTGTAATGATTTTATAGAATAAAAGGTAAGAGTAGAGATATGACACGATGCGATGTAGGGTTGAATATTATATATATATATATATATATATATGTATATAGATAGATATCGTTAGGTAGATTCTCACTGGCTTATATACAGGTTTTCCCACTCTATCCTGCTTAAATCAGAGAGTACCAGAGAGGGTCCTTCTCTCTCTTAATTCTTTCGTCTGTCTGCTCTCTCTTGCTGATGTAATTCTCTCTTGCTATTGCATCTAATATAAGAATCATGGTGGGAAAAAAAGAGAAATTACTATTTGAGTTACTTTTGTTTTTTAATCTAAGGCGCGTCATCATTTAAGGTCATTTGCACTTCTCACTGCACTGCCGGCCTCCGGACAGTGGTCTCTCGTTATAGATAACACTGTCCATCACCGGGCGGTGAGCTGTAGAGGCTTCTAGGAAGAAATAATCTAAAGGTAGCACAACTGGACTCGAACTCGGGTCCTCCACTTAGTAAGTTAACCACTTAGTAGCCATTCCCTACTCTTTTGAGTTACTTATATTTGGAATAAAATCCTTTTACGACTTTCTTTTATTCCCCGTTCTTATAGTTCTAATCAATGTATTTCGTAAAAAATTGAATTTTCTATTAAATGTTTAGTTACCTTCCTTGCGGCAAAGGTGTACAACAAAATTTTTTATAACCCAGAATGCTGTAAAACTTCAGAGATTTTTTGTTGTGATAATCCAATGGATTTGGTTGATCTTATTTTCAGTATATCTTTATAATCAGTAAATAAAACATATTATTGTCATTAAATAAATACACTTGAAACAATAGACATATTAAAATAAGAGTCAGATACAAAAAGGAGAGCAGAAAAAAGTGTTTTAAAAAAAGAGTTCGAACTTTGGTACCATTCATTTTTAAATAACACTTTTCCCGTAAGAAAATGTTTCTAAAAAGGGTTTTTAGATCTTCTGTTAACTGAGTTTACGAAAAGGAAATTGTTAGAGTTGTTTTCAAGAAAATTCGGAAGGAACCGACAAATTCTTTCCGTAAATTGGTACTTCCCGGATGTACCAATTTTCTTGATTTTCTTTAATCAAGAAAAAAATGCGACATCCTCAGATAACAGCTAAATGTAAAATATCATGTTCAAAATGTAAAATATCATTTTTCATGCTCACATGGATTCAAAATATATAATATTTTTTTTTTTTTTTTTTTTTTTTTTTAATATTTACAACTGTATTATATATATATATATACAACAAGTAAATATGATAGAAGGAATACTATATCATGTAATGTCATGAATGGCAATTATCCAGTGATAACTGACATTAGTTATCCAGGAGGTCGCGGGGCCAACGGCGCTTCAGCCGTCTTTGGGGATTACCTGGGAGTGAGTTTGAGTAGAGGGCTTGGACGAGGGGATTTGGATGGAGGGATAGGTGACTGTGGAATTTGATGTATCGGGATTTTGCGAGGTCGTTGACAAACGGGATCTTGAGGTCGTTGTGGATGGTGCGGTTGGTGACGTAAAAAGGAGCGTCGACAATGCGACGGAGGATTTTTGACTGAAGGGTTTGAATTCTATTGAGGTTGGAACGCTTAGCAGTGCCGTATAGTTCTAGTCCGTATGTCCAAATTGGAGCGAGCAGTGAGATGTAAAGCTGTCTTTTGTTTAGAAGTGTTAGTTTAGAGCGTTTGTCAAGAAGTCTAGCCAGAAGTGTGAAGCGTTGGTTGAGGATGATTCGTTTAAGTCTCGTATGGGGATTCCATGTGAGTCGCTTGTCTAAGTATAGTCCAAGATAGCGAACGTGGTCTGCGGGAGAAATAGAGATATTGAACAGGTAGACGGGAGGGAGTACTTTTTTGTTTAATGTATAAATTTTTTGTAACGTTTTTGTTTAATCCCTAAATGTGACTTTATCTTATAGTAAGTATGAAAAAAGTAATTGCTTTAGCTAAAACTATTTCAAAAACAATTTCAAAATTGTTATTGCAATAATTTTATCCACTGGTTTAAAACATAAATGTTTATCGTCTTAGTGGGAGGACATGTTTGTACTTAATTCTTTCACTATTACTCGTTAAAAATAAATTTCTTAATAAATTAACTATATAATGAGTTAATGTTATTTTCTGTTGTAAAATTTTATTACCTAAAAAATATTTACCTTTATCACGACGACTATTAAATGTAGACAATTAAATATATAAATCTAAAACATGTCTGACAAAGTAGTTTGGTTATATTATTAAATATCACACGGTAAAGCAGCTAGCTGTACTGGCTAGCTGCCCAAATGGTTGACATTCTTAAAATGGCTAATAAGGCTACACATCGTCAAACAATATCTTATTCTTAAATATTTACATATTATCTTTACTATAATAATTCATTTTAATTGAATCTAATATTAATATTAATTATATTACCTATTATTACTGTTGCAGAAATTAATATATTTTTATAGATTTATTCATAATATGGAGCATGGTCTTTAAAGCTCATGTATAAAACACTATTGCAATATTCCAGTTTCATAATTAAATAATATCTCATTTATTTGGGCAGTGCTTAATTTGCATATTTGTTTCTGGAAATTCTTGATTCGGGATTTACTTGTGCCCCCTACATATTACTTTCACTCAGGAAAGAGGAACGTATTGCTATCGTATCCAATTTTCAAAATTGAGTTAATTATGATAAATTTATTTTTAGCGGGTCGTCTCTCTCTCGCTCTCTCTCTCTCTCTCTCTCTCTCTCTCCTTAATATATATATATATATATATATCTATGGTGTGTGTGTGTGTGTGTGTGTGTGTGTGTGTGTGTGTGTGTTTGCGAACAAAATTATGTCAAAAACCAAAAAATAGCGGAAATTTCAAATTTGGTATTCCATTTAGTTGGAACAGCTTTCCTATAAAGGACCATTTCCAGTATAATGTATGGTTCGGTCAACTCTAGAATATTAATAAAAATATTAAAAATAATGTAAAATAATGCCTACTTTTTTCAGACAGGCTCAACATTCAACTAACTCATCTATATATACATAAAAATTCAGCATCCGTATGTTTGTGGCCGTAAAACTCGAAAAGTAGTCGATGGATTGACTTGAAATTTTTACACAACATTGCATTTCTATATAAGAGTGCTTATATATACTTTTTACTCCGAAGTTCCCAAGGAAACGGGAACTTCTCCGAGCATTTCGCGAGGTTGGCAGAAATAGACAGACTCAGACGCGTCGCGATAGTGGCTCACTCTCTGAACCTCTTTCTCAACCATTTGTACGTACCTCTATTCCGAAGTTCTCACAGAAACGAGAAATTCCGAGCTAAAATCCGTTCAAACGGCCATATTGCGTTAGCACTTGCTACTTCAGGTATTGCTGCTACACGTTAATGGAAGGAGGTAGAACAGCGCATTCAGCTCTTAAACTGTCATGACTTAAACATGCACTTCACAGAAACAGAAAACCCAACATATAACCTTTCTAAAACATCAGGAATTGGGAAAGGTTCTTTGGGCGTGCAAAATCATTGTATGGGATGAGTGTACAATGGCTTATAAGAAGTCATTGGAAGGATTAGACCATACATTGAAAGACTTGCGAAATAATCAGGTTCCATTTGGTGGAGCATTGGTGTTACTAGCCGGTAACTTCAGGCAAACGCTTCCAGTGATACCTCGCTCAACACCAGCTGATGAATTGTATGCCTGGTTGAAATATTAATCTCTTTGGAGCACAGTAAAAAAAAAAAAAAAAAAAAAAAAAATCATTTAACAACGAATATGAGAGTTCAACTTCAAAACGATCCAACAGCTGCCATATTTTCAAGACAAAATTACTCAAACTTGGTAACGGCATTGCTCTTACAAATCTGGAAACGGAAAAAAATCACCTTCCCATTTAATTTCTGCAACATTGTACATTCAAAAGCAATATTAGTAGGCACAGGGTATTCCAAAGCATTGAAACAAATTATCAAAATCAAAAAATGATTAAGCCTAAAAATCAGACTGAGCCATAGCGAAGCATGGTCGGGTTAGCTAGTAATATTATATTAAATAAAAATATTGCCTAGAATTCCAAATTTTGTAAAAAAAATATCGATCGGTTAATCCGGAAGTGTGAGACTTTCTGAATAAGTTTTTGTGATTTTTTTTTGGATTTTCTCACAAATAACTATAGCGATTTCCTGTAAACTTGGAAATCTAAATGCACCAATATATAAACCAATCGCTTTTATTTGCAACATATTTTTGCAAAAATGGTGTTTTTAACGGGTTCTGAGGGATGTCTTGAGACAGTATATCATTCGGAATTTTTTTTTTGTCAATATTTTACTAATTACTTTCTCTTAATTTAGAAATATACATTGTTTATCATATTTAGCATAATTAAGTGGATATTATTGATATCCTAGTTATTAACCAGATAAATGACACACTTAAATAATATTATCTTAAATGCCACATAAATAATTAATGCCGATTAAATGAATTGGAAGTGTTAACAATAATAATGTTACTGAATATTGTTATTAACCCGTTTCCTCAATAATATAGAAACATGTATATTTATAATATAATTACCTTTATCTGGAAATTTATCAGGTGATCTCTGCCATAATCCTTTATTTATTTATTTATTTTCAATGATTAATGTTCCTTGCTGTTTGTTTCTTGATCACTTATTGAATTTTTTTTATTGGAATAACAATGGAATTATTGCCGGATTAAGTCGAATAGTAATGAACTTAGTTTTCTCCACAGAATATAAATGAATCAGTTTTTCATATTTTAGATGCCATTCTTGAATGATATGCTCGTAATTATAATAATAGATTTAATATTTTATGAAGATAATGTATTTCTACATTAATATGTATTTCTCTGTTGCAGGTGAGTTGATTTATTCTCTTTTATTCTTCAAGAAGATTGTTGGTTAGTGGTAGCATTTATATTTTACATATATATTTATAAGTAATTAGTTTTATTATACTTTTATAGTCAATATAATTTTAGTAAAGTTAGCATATGTTTTACGATATTTTTATTTTCTTTAACTAAATTTGATTTTAATTAATCTTTTTATGTTTAACGTAGTAAATTTTCACCCTATCAACTCTTTTCTAGTTTTGATTATTATATATTATTTTTTTTTTGTTTTAAAGAAAATTATTTTGTAACAATACATCTTAGCATGATGTATTGTTCTTAGTCGTGCTTCTATCTTTCGTGTGGTTCCATTAGTAAGGGTCGTGTTCGGAATTCTTTATGTCAGACCCTGGGAGATCTGGTCCAGACGTCCAGAAACCAGCCAGTTATCCCTTAGGGGAAGTTAGTGGAGAGAAGGTTGCTTTATTGTGTTTGATTAGTAACCAAAACTTTTCTGAATATCTCTAGGAGTAAAGTTTATATAAACTTATCTCTAAATGTGTTCATTAAATTATTACTTTTAAATATGTAGTTATATTTGTTAACTTTTTTTTTTAATTAAATAAATTAAAAAAAATAATAAAAAAGTAAAATTAATATTTTTCCCCTACGCCATGAATTCGGCTATTTAGCCATCATTCCACGTTGAGAAACCAAGTTCAAAAAGGCTGCGCTGGCAATTGATGCTGTTCGTTTAGTTGGATATTCAGGGGACATGTGAGAGAACAATCTCAGAAGCGATCAACTTCATCCTTAAACGTCTAGTAAAGTTTGAAGGTTTTTTTATTAATTTTTGTAACACTAATGCTTTTGTAACTAAATATTTATTAATGTTACTATTTCACTTACTGTCGCTGGAGAAGGTACTGCTACCGGAAATACTTGCCCTTTGAAACTCTTTCCAGTTTTTTTTTAAACACCTATAGTCATTGGCGCCCGGAGCCTTCTCAGTGGGCCTCCGAGCAGTATTCTCTTGTCTATGAAATAGTCGATAACTCATGTTCTCACCGGGTAATGAGCTGTAGAGCCTAGCCTCTTAGGAAAAGAAAATCTAAAGGCAGCACGGCTGGATTCTAACCAGGGACCTCCGCGTGGAAGAGTCCAGTGTACTAACGCTTTCTGAGCTAACCCCTTCTTTACTTCCCAATTTTGAAAAGACAGGTTTTTAGATGGATCTGTTGTAAGGGTTCCAACCATTTTCTTTAAAACTTTAATGGGATTTAATTACAAGTCTTTGAAACTTTTGAAATGTTTCCTGACAAATTAAGTTTTTTATTATTTTTATTTTTTTAATTTTTTTACCTTAAATATATTGCGTTGTTTTATTTAAAATATCTTGTCATCAAAAACTCTGTCTGCCTTAGCCTTCACCTTTTTTTTTATTTTGCATTGGATTGATTTCGGCCATATACGTACATACCTTCAGAAATAATTGGTAGACTATTAGGAAAGGTTGATTTAAAAAGTACAATCATGACACACGCTTCTGCTAACATTTCCAAACTTTACATCATCTTGAAGATTGCGGTACTTCCGAATTAGGTCACACAGAAAAAAAAAGAGAAGGCATTCTAAAGATGGATCATGTTTCAGTTCTTTTAGGTTTTCGCGGCCATTTTCATGAAAAACTCTTGAGGTTCCGGGTTGAAACCGTGTCAGCGGTGTGCTAGAAACCGACGTTTTGCCCATATTGCAATGAGCCTCTTCGGGGTTGTTACACCATTGGAGCAATCAATGATTGAAATGAGGATTGTTTCATTAGCTTTCTAATTGTAAAGACCCTGAAGAAGTTCATTACAATATGGGCGAAACATCGGTTTCTAGCAAACCACTGACGCGGTGTCAACCCGGAAACTGGAAGTGTTTTTCATGTTTCAATTATTGTCCAACATTCAGTTTCATCACATAAAAATTTCATCGTTCAATATTTGTATTTAGTTAATTAATTGTAGATAAAATTTTGTATCGAATATGTTTTATAAAATTTCTTTGTAAATGTTTAAAGAATATTGAACCGTTAACATGTGATAATACTTAGGAAAATAATTTATTAATTTAGTAATTGTAGATGTAACTGCCGCCAATCGCCATTATAGAGAAGGAGGTTTTTAAACATGTGTAACATAAGAAATTGGCACAAGAATATCAACGAGAGGGGCAAAGACATTACTGTTTAAGAAAACGTAATCTGAGATTAAAAATATGTGTATAAAATTTCTTAATGTGCATGTTGTAAATTTTATCGGTTCAGACTGCAAGTTTAATACCTTACTGTCCGGATATCATCGGTTTTATAGCTTAAAAATTGCTTCTTCACTAACTTCATTTGATGCTGACTTTGATAAGTAACCGTCTGTCTGTAACATTTGGAGATGTGAATCTTTGAATATATTTTTTTTAATGGTTTGCCAACGTAATAAATTTATAAAAATTTCTTTTTTGTTTTTGCAAGACTTCTAAATCTTTTCATCAAACGTAGTTTCAGCTTCTTATTGAAATTTATTAATTGTGTGTATATTTTTAACCGAATTGGCAATTCTTTCGTATACTCTTAAATTTCATTAAGTAGGATAAAGTTTTAGTTTAGATTGCTATAAATTTAAACAGTGATCCTCTCCCTCTTTCTGTTAGTAAGTCGAACTCCTTGAACACCGAATGTAAATGGTTATCATTAGGCAGGCAAATAGTTAGGAGTAGAAGGGACTTGTAGAATTAGGTGATTACACACATGAGAGGCTTCTAGTTCTCTAGGTGTTTCCAAACGGCTCTCTGTTTGGCCGCCTTACTCCCAAGACAGTTGACTTGTCTGATGTTTCCCCAGGACAAACGATCTACTCACTTCTGATGGACGGCCTTACTTCTTCTCCTATCTCTTCCTCACTAGTTTCTCTTCTACCATGGTTATACTACTAACACAAAGGATTAGTAATAATATACTTTGTGCAAGTGAACCATTAATTGAGTTTGTTGTTTCTAAGTAAACTCGATTGAACTGTTTTGCATATAACTAACTAGTTACTTTTTTAGAATCTGTTTTATCATAGATGTATATGTTTTCAGTATTTGTTTACTATGTTCTCTTGTAAATTACTTCTAGCCATTTATAAAGTAATACTGTTGTAGTATTGAAGAACTTTTCTCTTAGAATTAGCGTCACATACTTACTTTGAAAACACAGGCTGTTAAAAATTTAAGTGGACTCAGGGATGTGGAGAAATACTCCTTGCTGTCTGCATAGAGAAAACTTGAAGTAGTCGATATCTCCTTCCAGTCTCAGACTTACATGCTCCACTACACTGGACACAGGACGGATAGAGCTGTTTTCTCTTCCTCCTCACGAAATCTACACAAGTTATCTGTTGTCAGGCCTATGGACTGCCCGGATAGAAAAAGACTAGAAAAACTTTTACATCGGTCGTGAATTAACTTAATACTAGCTAAGCTTACTACTAGCTTAGCTTAGATTATTCTTGGAGCAGCCTGGCTGACTGAGAAGATGACGACTCTGAAGTTATGTATCTCTCAGATAGTACAGATAATGTTATTGCAGCTAGCTCAGCCTGAAAGACTGCAGCTAAGACCAATGTCTACACTTTTCTAGATGTCATACCTCGGATTAGCCCTGTCTTCTCTAGCTCTTACCCATCTTCCGTCCTGGAATCGTTTTTGTACCACAGAGATTCGCCTAATGTTGGCGGCCCATGCTTGCGGTATCAGAACTTTGAAGCACATGTCGAAGAGTTATTATATCGGAGGGCAGACCCTCCAATTTCAAGAATCGTTCTGCCTCCAACTCCTTTTTTTTTCTTCATTTTTTTTAACATTTTAGTACAGAATAATGGATTTTTAAAAAAAAATTAATTTCATAATTTTCACTTTATATAAATGTATTAAAACGCTTCAGTTGCAGCCATGAATATTCTTTTTAATTGTCCTTATGTTAAAAAGGAAGAGCCCAGTTAAGTCAGCTAGAATCTGTATTTGATATATAATTGTTTACAATTTTTATAATGAACAATAATAAACTTAACAAGTTAGTGGAAAAGGTTTTTTTTAGCATTTTTCTCTAATAATTATCTCTTATTCTATTACAACCTTCTTATACTCGTATACCAGGTGTGTATCTAGAAAATTGTTATAAAGTTATTAGTTTTTAATCCTTTCCATTTTAATTTTATATCATATTAATGATAATTATAGTTTTTGAAATAAAAGGGGGATGTTAGTATTTTTTCTTTAGAGTTGAAGGTTGGAAGAAATAAGTCTGCGACCGTAAAAAAACATGACTGACATTTTACCTCCTTCCAAGATAACCATGCCACTGACCACCATTTTCCTTCCATTTTCTTTGTAATAATTGCTTAATTAGTTAATCCTCTCTCTATATATATATTTGTATATAAAACATAGTAATTGCTGCTTTAATTGCTTTGTTTTTATCGTAAATAAAAATAATTTTAATTGCACATTTAATTTGTAATTTTTCTTTAATATTGTAATACTAGTTAATCTTTTACAGCACTAAAAATCTATCTGAATTTATGAGTGACTATAGAAAAATAAAGTTAAAGTTCTCTTAATACGAACTTAATGTGATGAACTTTACTCTAAGGATCTAAAATCGCTCAAAATCAATAAAAAGATGCATGCTATGGTGGACAAAATCTCAGCTGTTATTCAGCATTTCGGATCCAACCACACTTTCTTTGCTGTGTTTGTCTAATTTACTAAGTTTTAAGATGGTAACCTGAACGACAGAGGTTAACGTTAGTTATAAATACTGTAATCTATTTAGCTGAAGGTTTGATAGAGGAGGTGTTACGCATAAGATAATAAAAGTTCCCTAAACATTTGTAAATAAATAAATAAATAATATAATTGATTACTCAAACAATCAATTAAAGAAGACGTAGACAAAAATCTGTGAAGAGATAGGAATAAATCCAGGTTGATTTTCATTGAGTTTGACATTTACATCAGTGAAAATATGAGATTAGGCTATTTTTTCACCGTTCTCTGACAGAACGCGTCCCCTCAGAATGGATGTGCATCTTATTTTTTTTTATCATTAGCGCCATGTGCATCTTATTATTATTATTATTTGTCTGTGGGGAGCCACAAACCCTAAGCTATCCAAAGCCATACTGGACCCATATAGCTACCCCAAGAGAAACAGCAACAAACTGGGTCTAGAACAAATATCCAGACCCGGGTCTAATATATCTAAGATTCACCGCAGTCCGAACAAATCGGACAATAACCTTAAGGGGAAATAGCCTAAGCTCTTCTACAGACATCCTGCTCCGACCAAATGTCCTGAACCTAATCTCCTCACAACCCAGACATCTGTCATAAGATGGATGGGTGTTTCCTCCTCTGTCTCACAGACTTTACAAAATAGATCCGGCATGAACCCCATTACGTAGAGATGTCTCCTTAAACCACAATGTCCAGTAAGGGATCCAATCAGATGCCTGAGAGAGCCCCGTGAAAGATACAGTAACGTCTCACTAATAGCCCTGTCCAGACCCCGATGAGCATTTTGGACTGGCGACAACCAACTGAGCTTATCCCGATGTGCATCTTAATCTTCATTTAGAATTGTTCGAACATTCCTAGTTTTATTTATAGAGTAAAATTATGCTCTTATTTAAGAGAATTAAAATTAATTAATGAATGTTTAAAAGTCTTTTGAAAAATACCTACTACCTGAATGGACGGAAAAAAGTCTCCCTTGAAGAGGCGGGGTTAGTGCGAGGTGGCAGCGTGCTGAACTTGGAACTGGAAGGTCCCGGATTCGAATCCAGCAGCACAGCTCGTAGATTTTCTCGCCCTCACCACACCTCGCTTCAAAGCTCCCCTGATAAAACTCAGAACTTTATAGTAGTTATATAGGCCCATAGGGACTTTGGATAGCACAGTCATGGGTCTCTTTCCGCAGACGATAAAAAAAAATATAATAATAAAAGAAGCCTCTATTCTGTATAAATGAATGGTAATGGTTCAATGAAATTATGTAATTATCGCTAATCGTTATTGATTTATTGTTTTACTAGTTTGCATTTTTTTTTACCTTTTGTTATTTATACATTATTTCCAATACATTTTATTTGCTTTATTATTGCCTATAGTTATGGAAGCTATAAAACTTAGTTATGTGTTATGTATACCGAAGAGAGGTAACTCTTCGATTACATATAAAAGAGAACATTCCATTCAAACAGAAAGTTATTGGAGATACGCTTAGAAAATATAAAAAGGTTTCAAAATGTCGGATTGCATTGTTAAGTATATATATATGTAAAATATTTTCAGAATTTCGCCTAATAAATTGTGCTCTGCTTTCCAGATTTTTAAATTGATTTAATTTTCGAAGTAGTAATTTTTTTATTGTCTCCAAATTTAATAGTTTAATTGCGGATAAAGTCATTTAGTTGTTAATTTGCGTCGTAATATGATAATGTAAAAGGGTCGCTAAACATTTTTGAGTAAATTTCTGATTAACGGGTTTCTTTAGGTTTTAGAGACAATTAATTTGGTTCAATTAAGAGAGATTTCCTCATTATCTTTCTCCTGAAAATCATAATATGGGATACTATTGTTATTAGCTAGCTGGTCGTGACGCAGAAGAAGTAATATTTAAGATTGTGATTCTCTTTAAACGTGTATGTTATTTATATTTCTTATTTTATTTATATTTATTTTTATTTTATTTATATTTATATTTATTTTATTTATATTTATATTTATTTTATTTATATTTATATTTATATTTATTTTATTTATATTTATATTTATTTTATTTATATTTATTTTATTTATATTTATATTTATTTTATTTATATTTATATTTTTATCTTTTATTTATATTTCAAGTATTTAAAAAATAAATAAAAATTTAAAATACTTTTTCTTCCAAAAGTTAGATTGAATTCAATCATAATTTAATTACCAGACATGTCTGACCGGATCGCTAATGGTTTTTTTTTTTTTTATCGGTTTATTTCAAGCGTCAAGTCTTGTCTTTTTAATCAAGTTTCGGAGTTTGATGAGTGATTTCAGTTGTGAATGTTGGCATACTACAAGCAAACAAGCCCTGCCGATATAAACCGTGAAACTTTAAAAATGTATTTCATTTATACCTTGTAAAAGCTGCAAAGAATTACTTGCCTGGCTCATAAGGTACATATTGTTTTGAATTTCCATTTGCTTATAAGGAGAATTGTTCTAGTCGTTTTATTAAAGTAGCTCTAAGGCGTGTAACGATTAATTTTGTCGTTCAAACTGCCTCATTTAGGGAAAACAAAGATAGCTCATGCTTGAGTCTGCATAAACAAAGCGATCCGGCAGCACGTTATCTAATGGCTTGAATGCCAAGGCAGCCCGAACAAGAGAATTCTGATTTCGGCTTCTAACTTCGGTCGGTATTTGTCCTGGTAGCTTCATCTATCATAGGAGTCTTGATAGGTACATATTGCCGGAAGTGGGGCCTATATTATAGTAAGAAGAAGCCTTTAGAATCATAACTTCTATATCATAAGCTTTCAGCAATTGGTTGGTTCCGTAGAGCTGGAAAGCATCAGAGACATTTTCCGTGATAGCCTGCTTCATTTTGTTGACCACAGATGATCACAAAATGAAGCAGAATACCATGGAAAATGTCTCTGATATAATTAGATTGTTTGAATGTTGAGTTTAGCTTGTCTAGAATTACAGAAATGATTTCTGCTCCCTTGAAATCAGCCCTCTAACAAATGATGTCATATTTCACGGAATCTTCTCAATTTCGCTGTCGAATATAGTATCGTGTTTAAAATACCTCGTTCTGAAAATTATCTCTCTCAAAATTTTCATTTCTTTTTACTTTCTTCAAATTTTTCACACTACAGTATGATGATGTTTTAATTTCATGCCAGCCATATGGTAGGAAAAATGGAGGGGATAAAATGGAAGAAAGTCTCCCTTGTGTAGTCTGAATGTTTGAATGGTTCAAGACTTGAACAAATATCGCCCGTCATAATAGATATTCAGTGGTTTACTAATTGTTCATTTTTTTTCCTTTTTGTTATTTATATTTGATTTATCCTATTGTTGCTTATAATAAATTTTTTGCTCTATATTGGTGCTGTTCGCTACACACTCATTTTAATATTCATTTCAATACATGAAAGAAAGAAAATATTGGTTTGTTTCTATTAACCTTTAAGCTAGATTGAATATATATATATATATATATATATATATAAGCCTTTGAAATGTAAATAAATAAAACAAAAAATTAATGTGCTTATAAATTATAAACGAAAAAGGAAATAACAGTTATAAAATATCTATAGTTACTTTGTTATTACATATTTTTCTCATCGGATTTCATCTGTTTATCACATTGTTGTCTGTATTTGTTAAAACATTCGAAAGATTTGAGAAAAAAAAAAGAAAAAGAGATAGATATGATAGAGTGAGAGAGAGAGAGAGAGAGAGAGAGCGTGAGGAGAAGCAAGTAAATAAAAAAATAAACATAAAGGGGTGTTCGGCTGTAAATCGAGTCGATCTTTACTGAAGATAACGTTAGCTGTGAGTGATGGATTGGACTCGTAGTCACAGAGTGTTTGAGTATCTTTCAGCCTCTCTTCCATGCCATACTCTCTCACTTTCTCTCTCTCTCTCTCTCTCTCTCTCTCTCTCTCTCTCTCTTACAAGTATTTTATACCTGGTGAAACTTTAGAACACATTGGAACTTTTAACCTAGAACCTTTGGCCATCTTAAATGTTACCCATCTCATTATTATTCCTATGTATGTGTGTTTTTTTTATTTTTTATTATCATTATTGTTTTTTTTCCTCTTTCTCTTTTAAAGTATGAAGTTAATTTATCTGTTTCATCTACATATGAATAAGTTATAACTAATCTTTATTTATTTTATATAAATAAATATATCTAATTACAAGTACATGTTTTGTACGTATCATATTGCGCCAATCTGAATAATAAATATCTATATATGTGTGTGTGTGCAATAGCTCTATGGAATATTCTGTCGTTTTAAAGTTCTAAGCGAATGATTAGAATTTGCATATAAATGAAATCAAGCAGTATGCGTCCACGTAAATTTTCTTATCTTTAATATTTGAAGAGAAGTTTTTATAGGGCTGTTTATTAGTTTTATCAATTTTTATCGATAGATCCATTGTAAATTTGCAATTTCTTTTCATTAATATTTTATCACAATATTTATTACCAATTATGGTCTTTAAATAGTACACGCAATATGATAGTGTTTAAAGAATTATATATTGTTTTTTTTTTAATAAAGTTTAAACATCATTTCTAATTATTACCATTTTGAAAGAATTTTTATAAAGGCTTTTTTTATTAATAGTGATTGTTTGGGTCTGTAGTGCCGAAAATAAAAGGAAACATATTTTTTTTATTATAACCGGTTTCATTTTTGTTTTTTCTCGATTAGTTTCAGTGTTTGTCCATCTACCATTTAATCTTGATAAATATTTGGGATCTCTTAGGAGTGGTGATTATGAATTTAGCGTGCATACTCTTACATAGTGTGTACGCTGACTTTAGATTGTGCAGTTAAAGACAACCTGATGATGGCGATCGTGTAAAAAAAAAACGATCAATGGCTTTAAAATGAAGTATCCTTGCAAGGAGAAAATCTCTTATTCTTACCAGTTTTAGCATTTAACCAACATTCCCGAAGGAAGGTGCTGCGCATTTTAACTAAGTACGAGATCTCCTCCACTTGAACGTTAACATTAAGACGGATGTGTAAGTCTTCAGAGATCAAGAAGATCCAAATTTTTGTCATTCCTAAGATTCAAGATATATTTAATATACCGGGAAAGGATTTCTATGTTGGACTATGGAGTGGTCTTGCATTAGATATAATTTTTTTTTTTTTTTTGGTATTTTATTAAGAAATCCACAACTATACAGACAGTATTATAAGTGAATATGATGTTAGTCATATAAAAGGGCGTGAATGTCTTGTTAGGAGATGCCTCCCAGTAGGAGATGACTCCCTAATTATTATTACTAAAAAATGCTAACAAGAAGTTAGATGGTCGCGCGGCCAGTGGCGTTTCAGTCTCCTGGAAGGGTTGTGTGGAATAGAAAGAGAAGAGAGTTGTTGGACTAAACGGTTAGAATGGTTGGATGTGTGGTCATGGAATTTCTTGTAACGTAATTTTATGAACTGATGGACAAAAGGGATTTTGAGGTCAGTGTGAAGGGTTAGGTTGAAAACATAGAACATAGAATTGGTGATTCTTCTGAGGGTTTTGGATTGAAAAGCTTGAATGCGATAGGAGTTGGAATGCTTGGTCGAACCCCAGACCTCGCATCCGTATGCCAAGAAGGGCTTTATAATAGTGTTGTAGATAAAACTTTTGTTTTCAAGGGAAAGTTTAGAGCGTCGGTCAAGTAGTCTCGAGAGTAGTTTGTAACGTCTGTTTAGTTCAAGTTTTTTAATCGTGTATGCGGATTCCAAGTAAGTCTTTTGTCTACATATAGTCCTAAATATCGGACTTTGTCGACTGTCGGTATTATTGGTCCCATGAAGGAGGATGGACGGAGAGTAGCGCGACGGAGGGTGAAGGATATGCATTTGCTTTTAGTGGGGTTGACCTTTATTCTCAACCGGATAAGCCAGTCTTGTAGAGAGATGATATGGGATTGTAGTGCACTGGATGCGGAAACAGGATCGGGATTTGGAGCAATAACACATGGAGCATCAGCGTGTAGGAATGAAGGATTGTTTTAGGGTGGGAAGGGATATCTGCAGTATAGAAAATATATAGCAGAGGAGCAAGGACACTGCCTTGGGGTACACCTACATTAGATATAATTAAAATAGATAATGTTAATCCATCTTATGTATAAGAACTACGAAAGTATCTGTGTCTTATTGTTTGGATGATTTGATTCAGCAACGCAGAGCAATAGCTGGATTTTGGCCAGTTTCAGGCGTGACCACTTTCTGGAGCGGTCGTATCTCTCCATCGGACGCAAACTCATTTATCTATCCCTAATATTTGCAGTCGGCAGCGACACTATCGGTCTCTCTTAAGTCGGCCTTTAGCAGTTTTCTTTTTAATTATCTTTCTTACGAATTTATTCTGACTGATCAATGATCAGTCCGATTAGTTACAAGAAAATGAAGCCATCCTAAGATGGACAACATCTTATGAAATGTATATCTTAACTTCAAAAATATAATTTTTTTTTTTTAATTTTAAATTTATAAATTCTCTTTTTGAGCATTTTTTGGTCATATCATTTGTATCCTAGATTTGTGATCTTAAATCTTATCGAAAAATATATTTTTTCTGCTTACAATATACTTGCATTTAAAAAAAAAATTAATCTCGATCATTTATAGGTTGAATGAATTACAAAAGTTTGGTTTGAATACTTTATGAGATTTACAGATTTTAATAATTTTAAGATTGTTCATATGCTTATTTTCACTTAGTACTATTTAAATTAAGGCTTAGGTCAGGTTCCTTATTATCTCAAAAAAAAAAAAAAAAACAAAATAGAAAAAATAAACTATAAAATATGACTTTATTGCTCAAGAACTTTAAAAAATTTAAACATTATTTACCTTCTCGGATTAAGAGATAGAAGGTTAAGAGCATTTATGTTTTATCAAACAATTAATCAAAATACTGAGTAGTAATATAGGAGAGGATTCACTTGTGGGGATTAAGGTGCACTTGCATTTGACTAACTGTCAGGATAGCATTTTGGTATCATCTCTCCCTTGTTTCCTAGCCATAGCGGATGGTTGGTGCTGCCAATTCAAGTGTCGAATATTGTTGTCCCCGGTGTGGTATTCAGGTCCCTATTGTATAGGCCCTTGCTTCCATTTAGTAGTTATATACCTCCAACCCCTTTTGCCTATTGGGGATTACCGGGCTTTACCTTCTCACTCATACACAGTGGAATAGAACTAGTTATACATATAGCTAGCTCAACTGTTTAACTACCAGGTTTGGCAGGTTTCGTGCCCCTATTCCACTAACTCTTCTAGTTGTGTTCTACTCTTGTAGTTTGGAACTTAAACCGCTTTACTCTCACTCTCTCTCACTCCATTATCAAACATTATTTGTTATCATAAATTTGTTGAGGATTGTAAATAATATTTTGCTTTACAATCTTAATTTTAATTCTGCTAGAGACAATACGTGTTTCCGCTTTACAATGGTTTTTTTTTGCCCTAGTTCATAAAATATTTTACTTAAATTTACATGAATTTTGATTCATTCGTTTTTTGTCATTTTTAATCAGTTTGTTGGAGTCTTTAATGGAGGGTGAATTGATGGATATGTGACAAAAACATTTAGGTTGAAGCCAAATTCTCTACACACAATTGATAAACCTTACTCTAAAGATTGATGAAAATTCCAAAACCAATCATGTTTTGAAAATATCCTGAGCACAAGAAGAAGTTGTTTTTAAAAATTCTTTTATGTTTATTTATATTCGTGCTTATTATTTTTTTTTTGCAGTTGTTATTAACGTGACCAAATGTTATATCTAACTTTTCTTTTTACTTTCTCTTACTCCTAGTACTGAGGAAGTATTGTAATCGTGTCAAATTTTCGATATCGAGTTTTCACCGGAAATATCCGTTTTGAGGACTCCTGAGTCCAAAAAAGTGGTTTTTAGCGAATGGTCTGCATGTGTGTGTGTCTGTGTGTGTGTCTGTGTGTGTGTATGTATGTGAACAGCATAGCTCAAAAACGAAAAATCGTAGAAAGTTCAAACTTGATATTACGTTTAGGTATCACCATGGGATCTGACGGTGCGTTATGTGTCAATATTCCTCAACCGTAAGTACAACTTTACTAGGTGTTTGTTTTTACGTTTTTGGCAATTTTCTTCTCAAAAATGGCTCCGAAGATTTTCTTAAACTTGTATATCAACTACACATACAAAGAGCTACAACTTTTATTTGAAACATTTCTCCAGGAAAATTCATTTAAGGGCACTTCTGGGGGAGGGGTGGGGTTAGGTTTTCATTTTAACTGCTGTTTCAGTATATTAGACAATTCTGTCATCTAAATAATATAATAGAATGAAATTCCGAGTTTGAAAAAAAATAGATAACCGGAAGTGCGTTTTTACTGAAATATAATTTTTAGTTTTCTGGTATTTTCTCGAAAATGGCTCCAACGATTTTCTTTAAACCAGCGTTGTTAACTATACATATAAAGAGCTACAACTTTTATTTGAAACTTTTCCCCTGATAAATTCATTTAAGGGGACTTTTGGGGGAGGGGGGGTTATGTTTTTCTTTAAAATGCTATCACAGTTGATTATACAATTCTGTCATCCAAATTGAAATAACTAGAAATTAATATATGACCCAAATTCCGTGTTTCAAGGAAATTAGTAAACCGGACAGTTTTACTGGACAGTGTTTTCACTTTTCGACGAATTTCATTAAATTTGGTACACTAACTATAAAATTTGTCAATTATAATTTTGAGTACTGGAGTAAGAGAAAGTTGTGTGAGTGTTTCACACCAGATTTTTTTTTAATCTTATTTCGAGGCTTGTGTTGGAGCGTAATTGAAAACAAAACAAAAAAAAAAAAAACAAAGAAACTTCGGACTTTATATTTCATTTAAGAACACCTAGGGGAGGGGACCGAAAATATGAGTAAGTTTTTGATAAAGTCAATAAAAATTGGAAATATCATTTCGGCATTTCGCCACGATGTTCTCAAAAAGGTGTAATATCTTTTCTTAATACTTGATGAAATCACAACAACAACAATATATTCGATGTTTTACAATTTTTATTTGAAATTTTTTTTCCCGGCAAATTGGTTTTTTGGATGAACTGAGTGAACCAGTTTCGTTAGGCATTTATCTTTTTTTTTAAATTGAAATTAAATTTATATATATAATTCTATATAAAATATTTATAATTTGTATTGTTTGCAAAAGAATTATTTTACCGGTAAGTGTAACTTTCTCAATGGATTTTTCAGGTTTATTTCAAGATTTCTTTTAATTGAATACTTATACCATTATTATTCACAATAACGATATAACTTTCTAGTAATGAAAGTATAACAGTTATTCGAAATTTTTTATTGTTGAGAAAACTCATTTTAGGATATTCTATGGGCTGAGTATTTAGGTTGTTATCAATAAAGTACTATTTCTATATATTGTTCGATTACACTAACTACATCAGTTTAACGATAACAAAATATAAAGTCAAAAATTTGAATTTATTGACCTTTATCACATCGTTGTGAAATGCCCAATTTATCAACCATTTAGGAATCATTTCATCCCTTACGTGTGCGACATGTCGCCCGAACGCGTTACTGAATTATTAAAAGCAAATGATAAGAACCATCTTAAAAACTTTTATTACTTTATTTTAATTGTTTGAAAATACGTGCGTTTATAAATTAATGAATAAATTAGTTCGCCTTCTTGCTGTTTAAGTTTGTATTTCTCGTTTAGTCGGTTTATTATATAGAATTAAAATAAGTAAATTGGATCGTTTTTTTTTTCTTATATCTTGGACATATATATAAAGTACCGTTATCAGTGTGTGTTCTTTATCCCCACCAAAATATGAAATTTTGCTAATCACGTTCTCTCCGAATGTACTACTTAATTAGTTTTCACAATTCTTTACTTTAAGACAGTATTGATTGTGTTAATAGGATAATATGTTTATTGAATATGTATCCTTTTTTGTAGCTATATATTTCTTGGCAATAATTGCCAAAAGCCATGAAATTTTGTTTAAAAATTAATATATATATATATTTTCCCTGTATCTTATTAGTTATTAGTATTTTATTTCATTTATTTTATTTTGTTTTTAAAGAAAAATTGTTTTCTTTGTTTCCTCTAAGGAAAAAAAAAAAAAAAATGTTTATTTATTTAGTTTTGCTGAAGCAATGATAGTAAAATTATTTTTCCTTTGTATCTTCAATATGTATAAATTGTAATGTATGTATGGAGACAACTCCATTTGTACGGGGGTAATCCCCAAAGACAAATAAAGATATTTTTATTATTATTATAAATTTGAATTTATTCAGTTTGTCAGTTTAGAGATGAGATATGCAAAAAAAAAAGGATAGGCTTGTGAGTGTTTCACTGCAATTTTTTTTTAATTATTTTATTTTTAACACATAGGAAATATGTTTAATTTGAATAAAAGTATTTGTTAGTGAAAAGTTAATTTGGCTGAAAAAAATGCTTAATGCTTTTTGGAAAAAAGTTTTGACAGGACTATTTTGATTGAAAAACAGATTAAACAGTTTTAATTAATATGAGAAGGCTGATTAAATTACTTGAACAAAGAAATGTAATTTGTTTAAATTATATTTGACAAAAAAAAAAAGTTATTACTTTTTAGACAAATGCTTGATTTGATTGAACAATTTTTAATCTTTATTTTATTAATGAATTTTCAAAAATTACTTCTTTTTTTTTTTTTTATTTCAAGTTAATTAAGGATATGACCCCATTCCAGTTATGAATCCTATATAGACAGAATTTTTGTCACAAACATTCATTGAGTAGTTGAGTAGCATGGAACATTAATGGGCAACAACATATAGCCAGCCGTAAATTACGAAAGTTTTAAATAATCTCAAAATATATGAAACTTTGTTTTATTGATTTTATTTAATAAGTTTATATTTATCCGATATTTATTATTTCCGATTTTTTTCCTTCCTAAAAGATGTTAACTAGTTAAATAATAACACCCTCAATTAAGTATTTTATTAATATGATAATGTTTTAAGCATTTTTTTTTTTAATTTAAAGACATGTTTTGAGTTCAGTTAATTGTTATTCAAATTTTGGCATTACTTTGTTTGAAACCTATTTTTTTTTTGTTTTAAAGTAATACAGAAAAAAATTAATAATATTTTACAATAATATTATATCATGCAATTTTGTTACATGACCTTGTTTTGCTGGTGTGCCCATTATAATGGGGATGGAGATATTTTTGTCCATCCAGTTTAGGAAAGTAATAGCAGTCCAGCTGCGCACATTATACCAATGTAGCGTATATATACTGTATACCTAAGGACTTAACTCGCCCAGTAGATTGAAAGATTGCAGCTGCTAGTATCATACTACTGTCAGGGTCATCACTTTTTTTATTTTTTATTTTTTTAACAAGTTGTTATTAACCTGACAAATATTATATCTAACTTTTTCCTATCTTAAAGATGTCAGTTAATTAGTCATTATTATCTAATCTCTAAAATCAGTTTTTCTGGTAAAATGGTTCATATAAAAGCGACAGGTTTTTATTCTGAAAATTCCAAAAATCCTAAGGAAACCGGTTAACCGATTTTTTATTTCCGGATTTCTTTGCGGTTAATTTGAATTTTTTCCAATACTTTCAATGTATTTCAATAATATACGATGGCAACATCATTCATTATTTTGAAGTGGCAATTTAAATACAAGAAAAGAATTCTAGAAAAAAAACGTGCCAATTAAGAAGTCATCCATGTTTTATAGAAATAATTCATGTTTTATAGAAAGGATACGATGTTTAAAGAAAATAATTCAATCCATTTTTTGTATTGGAAAAATTATTTAATTAAAGATGCACTTTTCGGTTTTGTAGTATTTGGCAGGAACTTATTGTAATATAGCTAAATAAAAATATCAAATTTGAGCTCTCGGCGATTTTTTGTTTTTGAAAAATATTTTCTTCACACACTGGAACACATTCGCTAAACAGCATTTCTTCATAATTTCAAGGAATCTCCAAATATATATAGGGTAAAGCTTGGAGAGATGACGGGGGTACGGGAGAAGACGCATGCTTTGCTTCTCTTGTTTGCCACCACGTGGCGTCATGGAAGTTAGTCCCAGGAGTAGAGAGATCAGAAGTGAACGTATTGCAAAATTCTTCAGTTGTTTTGTGTGTTCTTCTGTGTTCTACGAACATTTATACGCATCACCTATTATCTGGTGAATACCAGAATTTTCATAACGCTTAGTAAATTTTTTTTTCTTTTTTATATACTATATTAATTGCAATTGAAATTAAAGATTTCCTGCTGTAGTTAAAATTGGACTCGTAGGTATAGTGTTTACCAAGTTTTTCATGTCGATCAGCCATGTTACCTTCATAGAGGAGAGGTTTCCTACCTATCGTGCGTCATCTATCCTACCATAGTTGGAGAGACGGCCAAATGTAGTGTACTTGTATTTTATTTCTGGAATAAATGAGAATGTCTTTATTTTGAAAAATAACATTTTTTTTTTTGTAGATAATAGTAGTTGACATATGTTTTATAAACATTACCTCTTTGATATATCTCCTATATGTTGATACAGGGCATAACTTTGAAATGTGCTTCATCTCTCTTAGCTTTACCCTATTTCCTGTGTAAACTTAATCGAAAAATTTGGTACAGGAGGTTGGAGGAAAATATTTATTCACAGTAATAAGAGAAATTAATAATAAGTTAACAATCTAAATTTGCTCAAAATGGATGACAAATAATTGCGAAATTTACTATGAAAACAAAAAATTAATTTGACTAGTGTTGTTTATAGCCGGTATTATTTGGAAAAGTTAAATAGAGGTGATTGCGGTTGGATTATTTTGTCTATCCAGAAGATCTTCTCTCTATTAATTTATCAATACATTCTTTCACTGTTTTAGATTTAATTGATGGGCTAAACTAAGCCAATAACATGGGACAATATTATCGTTTTTTCTTCTAAAAAATGGCACTAAATTAGTTCCATTGTCAATTTTTTATTTACTTTTCGTGTATAATTTTATTTTTTTTACTAATTTTATCCTTTGTAGGTCTTATTTGTGTTTAAATTTAGAATTATTTAATAATTTTATATATTGCCCTCCTAATTGCTCAATATATCCATCTAGGTATCATCTTTATTGTAAGGATTTTGACGTGAAATGCAGAGGAGAGAGCCGGGATTAGAAATGGGCGGAGTTGGTAGTAACCCCTTTGTCTATTCCATTTGTTGTACAGTTTGGGAGTTTTAGTATCCTGTCAACATATCTGTTACTCTTTACTTCTAAAGGCTGTATAGTATTATAGCTGGTCTGCCGTTGTCCTGGTACACCCAAACCATATACAATCGCTATTATCGTATTTACCCGTACGGATAATGTATTGAAACAAACAACTGTTGTTTACCTTACAAGATGTCACAAATACAATTAACTGTTCACTTTTCTGTATCGATCTTGTTTCTCTCTCGCTTTCTCTCTTTCTCTCTCTGAATGTTTACTTTTATTTTCAAGGTTAGTTTGGAAGCTAAAATCTTTGTTATTGTATTTTATTTTTTTTTTAACTCCCTTTTTATTTTCTCTTAGTCTTTAGTAAAAGGAAGTATTGCGATCGTGTCAAATTGTAGAAATTAAGTCTACACCGGAAATATATATTTTGAGATCCCATTAAGTACGAAAAAAAAATTTTTAGCGAACAGCCTGTATGTGCGTGTATGTGTGTAGGGTAAAGCTAGGAGAGATGACGTACATTTCAAAGTTATGCCCTGTATTAAAATATAGGAAATATATTAAAGTGGTAATGCTTATAAAATATATGTCAACTACTATTATCTACAAAAAAATGTTATAAAGACATTCTCATTTATTCCAGAAACAAAATACAAATACACTACATTTGGCCGTCTCTCCTACTATGGTTGGATAGATGACTTACCATAGATAGGTAGGAGACCTCTCTCCTCTGTGAAGGTAACATGGTAAACTTGATAAACACTATGGCTACGACTCCAATTTTAACTATAGCGTGGAAATCTTTCATTTCAATTGCAATTAATGTGGAATATAAAAATTTACTAATTCAGGTATTCACCAGATATTATAGATGATGCGTATAAATGTTCGTTGCACAGAGAAGAACACACAAAATAACTGAAGAATTTTGCAATACGTTCGCTTCTGATCTCTCTACTCTTGGACTAACTTCCATGACGCCACGTGGTGGCAAACAAGAGAAGCAAAGTCTGCATCTTCTTTCCTACCCCCGACATCTCTCCTAGCTTTCCCATATGTGTTATAATTGAATATTACATACTTAGTATTCCCTTCAGAAATGGTGACAGAAATACGACTTTGCTTACGATTGTTTTCAATTTTTTCCTTGAAAATAGTTATAGAAGCCATTTATTTATATTAACCAAGCATTGATAGAATTTCAAAATTAGAAGTAAATCTTGAAACTAAGTGTGCTACTTTACAGAAAAAGTGTTTGGAGTTTGTTTTTTTTGGGGGGAATTTTGTCGAAAATAGCTGGAACGATTTTCTTTGAACTTGTAATGTTCAAGGCGCAGGCAAAAACTTATCACAATTATTTGAATGATTCTACAGCAAAAACATTGATTTATGAATGGTTTTGGCGGTCTCCCAGTTAGATTTAAATTAAACTGCATAAGTTCTGTGGTTTTGACAGAGGGGGTCACTCAATGTCCGCTCTAGTATTCACTTATAACTCCTACTACCTTTTTTTATGGCCAGTCCAACTAAACATTTTAAACTTTGTAATTTAAAAAAAAAAAAATTGTTAATCTAATTGTATTAATTTAATTTATTGGAGTAAGTAAAAGTTATGTGATTTTAAAGCAAACAACAGAAAATCGCAGAATGATGCAAACTTGATATTTTATTTACATTCTATAAGGGAACCACACAAAGAGGATTTTTTTTTAATTAAAATCGTCAACCGGAAATACCATTTAATACTATTTCCTGTTTTCCCAATTTTCTTAAAAACGATTCCTAAAATAATTTTTTAAAACTTAAGAGTATACTAACTGTACAACTTTTATATGATCTTTTTTAAGAATTCATTTTAGGGAGTCCGGGATGTGACTTAGGGTTATAATATAAACTTCCGTTTGAATATAACTTATTGTTCGATACCAGCCATTTGTGGCTTAGGCAGCTTAAAGGTAGAAAAAGCATAGGCAGCTTAAAGTAGAAAACAAAAAAATACCATCTTCCAAAAAAAAAAAAAAAAATTACAATCAGAAATGTTAGAATTGCGGAAAGAGAAAGGCATTTGAGTTTAAGAATTTTCAGAAACTGTAAGAGAATGAGAAAAGTTTTTCAAGTACTTTTACTTGATGTCGTTGCTGAACATAAACAGATGAATTGCAGTTTGTAAAACTCATCACTTTTGTCGAAATATGAATTCCTAATCAATATAATTATTATTATTATTATTATTATTATTTTTTAATTTAAGGCGCGTCAACATCTATGGTCATTGGCGCCTGGAGCCTTCTCAGTGCCCTGCCGGCCTCTAGACAGTTCTCTCGTTATAGACAACATTGTCCATCACCGGAAAGTGAGCTGTAGAGGCTCCTAGGAAGAAAAAATCTAAGGGTAGCGCACAGCTGGGACTCGAACCCGGGACCTCCGCGTGGGAGTCCAGTACGCAAACCACTTAGCTATTCCCTTCCCTAAATAAGATTATTAAAACTATTTCTGAAAAACACCAACATTTTGAAATTTTCTGGTGGGCATTAATGTGCATTATGAAAATTTATTGATTTTAAGTTTATTCTGTATATAATATATTGAGGGCCAAATAAATTTATAGAAGGGCTATAAATACAAATTCTGTGTTTAAAAAGGACTACGTTAATTTTTGTTAAAAGTTGTAATATTAAAAAGTATTAAAAATAATTAAAAGAAGTCACAACAATAAAAAAAAAAGGTCATATACGTATTTAATATTATACATGATAAATGTGATAGTAATATAATACAAATCTCTGAGTTTTTTTATTTATTTATTTATATATTCGATTTCTGCTTGATCTAATATAATATGTTTCTTTCTTTCATTCTTTGCGCTGCGCAATAGTTGCTATTCTGCTGTTTCAATGTGAAAATTCCAATAACTGTATCAGTATTATATGGAAAATGGTGGATAGCAAGCAATATTTGAAGTTGATATTGCAGATATTGTGCCGACTGACTGTTCTCTATTGTGAAGAAATGGCCACCATAAAGAACAAACGGTGCCGAAAAAGAAATCATCTTCCAAAGCACATCTTAGCCAGGATATAAGAATATTGTGTTGGCGGACAAGGGAAGAATACTGGGCCTTATAACATTGCCTTTTTTTTTATTTCTTTAATATATTATATTACATTGTTTTTTTTTTTTTTTAATTTCAACAATCTTTAAATAATTCTTAGCTCGTTCTTTTTTTTTAATAATGATTTTTTGATTATTAAAGTAGTGTGTCAAGTTTATTCCTATTCCAAACTTATGATGCATCTTGAGATCGCACTGTCCCTTTAGCCATTATATATTATAAACCTTCATTTCAAATGTTACCTTGAGATGTTAACTATCTTTCTTTCTTAGGATGCTTGCACTTTAAACAATAAAGACTAATTTTTCCTGGTCGATATCAATATTCTTTGATAGTTCTTAAAAGCAATCTCTTGTTGGGAAGGCCAGCAGAGCTTGCTGCTTAATAAGCTCAAATTGGATCATATGGAAGAGTATAGGGGAGCGAATCATAAATCTGATCTCTGTAGTTGTGGTGGTTGTGGTGGAAAGCATCAGAGACATTTTCCGTGATAGCCTGCTTCATTTTTTTTTTTATTTTTGAGAGATTTTGTTATTGAGAAATTGCTTTTGATTTTTTAATTGATGATTTTTGATGATTTTGATTGACGATTTTTTGATTATTGAGAGATTGCTTTTGCGAGTGTGTAAACTGAATTTACTCTGTGCAAGTCTGTGTTGTCACACTGTCTGAAAAACGCATCCTGAAAATGGGCGAACGCCCGAAACCGGTCGATGACCACAAAATGAAGCAGGCTACTACGGAAAATGTCTCTGATGCTAATCTCTGTAGCCTAATTTCGGATTATGGAAAAAGGATGAGCGTCGCTCCGGGATCTGAGATGGATTTTCAAGTGAGAGATGAACTTTTATACCCCAATCGCATACCCTAGCATGAAAGAGAGGCGGAATTTTGTTTTCTACATAACTTCGGGGCGACAGAGGATAATTTTCATTTTTGAATTGAATGCACCATAGTTCCTGATCCTAGGCTTCGGTAAGTATGACAGCGTATTATATCTAAACAGCTTGACTTCACATTATTTAATGGCTCTGTTCTGATTGCCACTCTCCAATCAAGTTTGTTACTTGGACCTATCGATATGAACCAATAACGATATTCGGCTACTGAGGTTACATCTATGATTGATTGAATTTGTATAAAGTGTAAAAAGAGATGAGAGGCCCGTGCCCTTCGTCCACTCTTCCAAATGATCCAATTTGCGCTTATTAAGCAGCAAACTCTACTGGCCTTCCCAACAAGAGATTGTTTTTAAAAATTGCCCAAGAATATTGAATATTTTCGACAAAGAGCAATCCATTTGTTGAACCAGGAAGAATTAGTCTTTATTATTTCAAGAGCAAGCATCCTAACAAAGAAAGCTAGTTAACCAACATCTTGAGGCAACATTTGAAATGAAGGTTTATAAATATATAATGCCTAAAGAGTCAGTACGATCTCAAGATGAAACATAAGTCTGGTGTACATAAAATTTGATGTAACTTCACTGATTGTTGAGATCACTGAATTCAATGCTGCCCAACATGTTTCTGGAATATAAGAGTATGTGCAGTAACAATTATACAGGAACTGTGGACACTAGGGTGAAACTTGTTCAAACTTCTCTAGTAGTCAAGATCTTATCCACAAAGTTTGACGCGGTGGTTTTGAATCGAAACTCAGAGTTAGATCCACTCTTAAACTTCTTGGAATCTTCAGAATAACTGAAAACAATCACATTTCGTCAAATTGCAGATCTCTGTAAGTACTTTTAGCTTTTTTACCCCGTAACTTATCTCACTAAATACGTACGCTGAAGTTGCACTTTGGTAGCATTTGAGTATTCCATTTTTTACTAAACAAAACTTTAATAATAAACCTTTAACGCATATTGGCTTCTTCACCGGGGGAACAAATTTCTTTCGGTTATTTGAACTGTCGTCACTTAGATTTTTCTAAACTGTCATGGTGTTTTACAATTCTCATTTAGTGTGGCAAAGTCCTTTCTTTGTTCACATAAATCTTCTTCATTCATATGAATTATATTTACCATCAATTTTGTATCTAATAAATCTGTAAATATATAATCTACTATTATAAATCTAGTATCTTAATAGTGGTAGATTTGATCCATTTTGCTCATATCTCATTAAATATAATTGAAGACTGTGAAAAGTAAAGTCTATTAAATTATGATTGTCCAGTCAACTAGCGGAGTCAATTAACGAAGTAAGAAAGATCGCTGATACAATTAGATTCATCTTTTCTTCTTTTTTTTGCATTAGGGTTTTATTTACAATCATAATTAATATTGGATGATTTTGTTATTAGAATAGTGCTAGTACAAGTTTTTATTTTCGTTAAAATTTTTTAAAATTGATATTTGCTTTTCTTATACACAGGTAGCATAAATTAAATTTTTGTTAATTAAAAACGAATTCAGCCTATTAATTAACGGATGCGACGGTGTAAAGTGTTGATCCACCTTTATTTATTGAATAACTTTTATATTAAGTAGATGTATTTTAAGGTGTGTTTTAATAAAATTCATAAAGAACTTTTTTAATGAAATATCTGATTCATGTAAACATCTTGAAGTGTTAAGTGAGAAATTTTAAATTATATTTATTGATGTAATAGAAAAATGTTTGTTTTTTTTTTTCAGTGCATTGTTCATTTAATTTTAGCCAGGGTTTTATTTATTTATTTTTTTTTTAGTGTAATAATTTTGTTTTCTTTAAACAAACTACAACGGGTTTAGAGCAATCAGTTCCATGAACTTAAAAAAAAGTACGTGTCTTCGTTGTTATAGCCATGTTTAATAATGATCGTTTAATTCTTTTATTTCATATGACCTAATCGGATCATGTTTAACATGCATTATTATTTCTATTATTTGGAAGTAGTAATTATTGTATCTTTGGCGCTACTAACCAAGAACTAGATACTGGATTGTTTCTCTGCATGATATTCACAATCGTCTTGAAAATGTAATGAAATATAAATAAATTCCATATTTGTTTTTAAGATTTTACCCACATACAAAGTAGCTTTTGTGTATTTCAATTTCTTATCACGATCTTCTAATTTTCTAATAATCCGTGTCGCGTGTTGTGTAGTGGGGGATGGATACCAGTCCCATCCAGACCTGAGAAAACATTTTTGATAATAATAAACATGAAATTATTATTATTTTCTTTCCAGCGAGTTTATTATGTCCAATATGTGGACATTGTTTAATACAATGTTTTTAATGAAATGAATAAGGATCTCTTTTATTAATTTATGAATACTGTTAAGTTATCCGCCCAACACTTGAGGGCCTAATTTTATAAGGTAAAGTAAAGATATATAAAAAATATGACATGTCCTATGATGAAATGAAGCTAATTAGAGAGATATTATTTCAATATTCTTTAAATTAATTAATATTGTAATTATTTCGGTCATTGATTTTTTTATAATTACGTCAACTTTTGTATATTATATTATATGTAATAATGTTAATTCAAATTCTTTCGAAATATTTTATTCAGTCGTAAAATTTAATAATGGTTTTTCTTAGAATAGCGTTTTTTTTCCATTTTTTATACCTCAATAATGTTGACTGTATTTTTTGTATTAAGTGTACTTTCTAAATATTTTATGTATCTAAGGAATGGTGGCTAAAGTGGTACCATATGATGTATATGTTCTTTCTTACGTTTTACATTTGCTATTATTACAAAAAAGAGTGAAGGACTGTGACATTGTCTGAGAAAAGATATTTTCCGTGGCCGTAAACATAAATTAAAGTAGCTATATAGGGGGAAGTTAGAGTGTGGCAGGATGGAGCAATGTAAGTAGGCGAGGAAGATAGGAGACAGAGCTACAATACTAGTAGTACCCGGCGAGAGGAGAGAGTATAGTAGTCCATCCGGCAAAGCGGTCGATGAATATTTCAGTCGGTCTACTACCGACCTCCTGATCCTCTTGCTTTCTTCTTGCTCCTCTATTCTGCTTGCTGTTCTACTACTGCCAGTAGCAGTATTCCCTCTATCCTGTAAGGGATGTGTGCATAGTCTTCTGTTATACCCTTACTCACTACTGCACGTATTCAGCGCGCGTGCGCTCCCAGCTTCCACATTGCCTTCTTTTTTTTTACGGCTTGCTCTAACATAAAACTACAGTTTTATCAAAGATTACCTCTACTCACTCACTTGGTTCGTTTTACTGTCTTCTCTCATTCCTTGGTTCCCATTACAAGCCACTTCATAGCGCCTATTAGGAGTTTTCACTTCATTACAGATCATTTTTATTATTATTATTATATACTCACTTCAGCATCTGTCTTTTTGCCCCTCCACCCCATTCTTCACAGACTTTCCTAGCGAACTTCGGCCCTATCATCATACCATATTCAGCACTTAAATTTTATTGTATCTATATTGTACTCATCTCTTTTAATTTAATGAATTTAATAGGTAGCACTGATTTTTCAATTCTTTCTTAATATTACATTTTTAAATATCCATTTAATTAGTGATAATCGCTGATAAATTCATTTCACTTTCTTAGTTTATTTTTATTTTCATTTTCTCTTACAGCTAACTATAAGAAGCAAGTATTGCAGTGATAATAAATATTCGAACCTGAATATAATACACGCTTTGAGTTATATTTAGTATGAAACTAGTGATTTTTGCAGCCATGTAATATTATAACACAGAACCGATAAAAAAAGTTCCGAATTTGTTAACTCCGTTTCAGTATCTCCAGGGCACAAACCAACAGTCTTAGAGGAATAAAAGCACATCAAGAAAGTCCAATCTATCAACCAAATTTCTGAATAGTTTATTCACTTTTTGGCGTGATTCTTGAAAACGGCCTAATTTTTTTTTTTTAACCAATTAAATTTTACCTATGTAAACGTCATACTATCTTATTTGAAAATATTTTTCCAAAGTATTTGATTTTAGATGTTAAACGGAAATAGTGGAAATATTAAGGGCAACAACAAAAGTTTCCTTTTTCGAAGATAATTTGTCTGTTTTATTTTGAGAAATTGTGAGAAAAAGTCGTGTGAATGTGAAATACCAGATTATTTACTCAGTTATTTACTCAGATAAAAATGGCCACTAAACAACAGTCTTCTAAAGTCATAGTCGAACTTTTCCGAAAACAATAATTTTCTATCCACGTTTAATAATTATTATGCAAATATTTTTGCATTCATAACAATGGAAACCTATTTTATCTGAATTCAAACGCAAAGAATATTTGATTTAATATCATCTCCAGGCCTTCATTTTTCCTGCTTGCCTATTGACAGCTAATGAACTGAATGGAATGAAAGAGCCTTATCGGAAAGAGAATTCACTGACGAAAAGTACAAACTAACACTTATCGGTAACCTGAAGTAGAAAATAGCTTATTATATGTATATATATATATATATATAATTCATATTTCTCTTTGTATCCGACATCATCGATTAAAGCTAAGTTCTGTTGAATTATGATGAAAGTATGCTTTTTAGTTTGTTTTATCATTCAGTCTCTACTTGCCAATAAATTATCGCTATTCAAAAGTAAACCAGTAATGTCTTATGGAGACTGTCGCTATGTTTTTGAGGCTGTGTAGCCCCTAATAGGATTTCCATGGAATATCGCTAAAATAGAAGTATCCTTAAAATTAAATTATATTATTAAAATGCAGTTGCTGTGGTGGTTGGTTCCGCAGAGCTGGAAAGCATCAGAGACATTTTCCGTGGTAGCCTGTTTCATTTTGTGGTCAATCGACCGGTTTCGGGTGTTCGCCCATCTTCTGGATGCGTTTTCAGACAGTGTGACAACATAGAACTTGCACAGAGCAAATTCAGTTTTACCACACTGACTGGTGTTTTTAACTGTATTTTAAAAATTTTAAAAGTTAAAAATATAATATATATATTATATATATGTCATAAAAAAAAAAAACAGGGAGTAAACATAAAGGAAAGATTTATTACAAAGCTAAAATAATTAACAAAAAAAAAAAAAAATTTTTAACTTATATTTATAAACACAAAATAGTTATTCACAAGATGCTGTCAGGAAACCTATGATTTCGAAAAAAAAAAAAATTTGGTCTTTTAGCAATTTTACCATTTGTGCTTAGAAACCTCCCACGCTGGAGGACAAGGAAGACTTGATTTCGGAGTTGCCCACTGCTTTCATGACGGCTAAGTGCTTCAACCACCACTGTATAAGATATCCCGTATACCTTCGATGTCAGAACTATGCTGCACAACAGGGAAGGACAGAAATGTTGGGCAAGGGAAACTTTGATCGGAAAAAGAATTAAAATAAATAATTGGTGATTCTCGATACATGAATATTGCTAATTTTGTAGAATTTCAATAATGAATCAACCATGATGCCGACATAAAGAAAACAAAAAAAATAAAACAGAAAACATCAGTAACTATGGCAACTGAGCAAATTGAAATTTGATTGAAATGTTTTCCTACGTTTTGAGAGAATGTGCCTTCTGAATACAAATGTTGTGTAAAATTTTTTTGTATGATTTTGAGTGAAGGTACTTAGTATATTTAGTGAAGTGACACCTAGTTTTTAAGAAAAGCAACTAAAAATCCTGTTAAATTTTTATGTGATGTTGGATTAATGATGCACAGAAATGAAGACGAAAGAAGTTCGACATTCGTAGTATTTTTTTTTCCCGTAGGCTTATATTATTTTTATATAAACGGTTTATATAAATTTCTATCGCATTTTTTTTAATTTGCTGGATAAGTATGTTTATAATATACTATAAATACCTACTTGTAAGTTAGATTCTCTTAGAAAAGCAACTAAAAATCCTGTTAAATTTTTATGTGATGTTGGATTAATGATGCACAGAAATGAAGACGAAAGAAGTTCGACATTCGTAGTATTTTTTTTTCCCGTAGGCTTATATTATTTTTATATAAACGGTTTATATAAATTTCTATCGCATTTTTTTTAATTTGCTGGATAAGTATGTTTATAATATACTATAAATACCTACTTGTAAGTTAGATTCTCAGCCTATTTGATAGTATCTCACTTTAGATTCTGCAAATCTATTTCCTTTTGTAATCTATATATATATAGAGAGAGAGGAAAAGGGAATATTCTCTGCATTTATATTGGGTGTAACATGTTATATTGGAGTTGTCTTCACTCATAGATATTATTCATATCCGTTCGAGGAGTGTATGAAGGAAGCAGAGGTTATATTAGACTAACAATATTGGTCCTAGCTAGCACACTCACTCAATATATATATATGTACTCTCTTCTGGATATGTGTTAGGGCGGTGTTATTGGGTAGCACCAGTATACTGATGATAGGTTTATCACATAGTGAAATCCGTTCACTCATATTGAGTGGGTAGTGCTAATATTACATAGTTAGATTCCTACCTATACCATAGTAACATAGTATTCCATTTCGTCATGATGTTGGTATCTTCAGTACTGTTGCTGATAGATCTGTAGTAGAGCTACATCAATATTAATATTCCTCCTACTAACTCTACTCGTTTCTCTTTCTCTCTATCTATCTATCTATCTCTATATTCATCCTAGTATATTTCAGTGCGTAGCTCCATCTAATTTAGAATATTTACCAAAGCTATATATATATATATATAAATAAATATGTATATTGTAATGTAATGGATTCTATAATAAACATAGTTTATAATGGACATATTGTAATGTAACATTTGCTTTGTTAATATAATTATATTTACATTATAAATTCATGTCATTACATTATCTATATATAATGTATATTTGCTTTATATCCATGTTTATTATATTCAAACATGCATTCGAAATGAAAACTCACAGAAGATGCCATTATTCAATTAAACATATCTATTTTCTAAAATTATAACTTTGTAAATAATAATAATAATAACAATAATAATAATAATTATTATTATTATATTGTTATTAACTATGCATTTTGTATGTTTATGCCATGAAGCTGATATTATAAAGCATACATTATTATTTTATTCATTAATAAAATCATAAAATCTTTAAAAGATTAAAAAAAAAAAAAACTGAAAATAAAAAATTGTATTGTAGCCAAAAATGATCTTAGATATTTTTCTGTTTTTCGTCAAAGTTACTAGATAAATTGTGCATGTGATGATTGAATTGGATGCAGGGGGTGCTTGCTGGCTAGTCAGTCTACAATATCGTGTTCTACACTGGATCTATTGTGGTTTTTCTGGAACATTTTCTAGGACTCACCTTTTTAACTAGACCTAACGCAAGGAAAAACTTATGTACAGTGACTTCAGTCATGTCCCAGAATCTGCTATTAAACTAGCAATTCATACTGACAGAATTCCGTTTTTTTTTTTGAGCCCTGGCAAAAATCTACAAAAAGCTCACAATTGCTTTGTATTTTTTGAGCCTAACCCAGGCAGACCTCATTCAAGGCCACATTTAACAAACCTGCCACCATGTTGGATTATAAGTATTGCATTAAATCTAGGTGTAATGGCAAGAGAGAGAAAACAGGCCCTCTCTGGTACTCTCTGACTTGAGCAGGCTAGAGTGGGAGAACCTGTATATAAACCAGTGAGAATCTACCTAACAAGATCTATCTATCTATCTATCAGATTCTACCATACATTGCATCGTGTCATATCTCTACTCCCACCTTTTATTCTATAAAATCATTACAAGTCCAGTGCAGTTTGTGTAAACTTATAGCTACATTGTAACAGTGTCTTCATATCTCGTTTAATTAATCAAACCTAATTTCTCTCTTCATCAACTCCATTATACTAGGCGAATAGCTATTAATAAACATTTTCCTCGCCTCTAGTTGGGGGGGGAGGAGGGAGGCTACTTCTGATCCACTAATCCTAAGTATGTGTGTTGTTTGTGTAACTACTCGTAAAGTCGAAGAAACATGTTATTCATTTAAATTTTAGATCTAAGTTCAAATACAGATAGATGCTTAATGAAAGTGGCTCTATAAAATCTAGAAGATCGATTCTGACTTCTTCACCTGTATCTGTGTAATGCAAGTAATATACGTATATACATATGTATTTTACTGCTGAACGGAATACTGCTGAATGAGGCTTGGTGGAACTAAATTTTTTTTTTTTTTTTTGGAAAACATGATTTTTGGAGCACTCTGGGGGAGCTATAACATTAATATTCCTCCAAATGCCACTTTGGAGCAATATATACACTTTTTACCACTTATATAATTATTTGTGTACATTAAAAGCATTGTTTAAATTCCACATTTGTTGAAGATCAGTTAAACTGAAAAAGTGACTTTACAGATAGATTTTTGAGTTTGGTATTTTCTCCGATCCTTTTCTATAACTTTTATTTAATATATTTTTTTTCCAAAAATATTATTCTTTTACTTGGATCCGGCTGAGAACTATGGAATGTTATATAACCTGTTATACAGATTCGTCTACCTGATCCTAAAACCAACTTTTGTATAGCTTGTTGGTGCTTCCCACCAACTATATATTATAGCTAACGACAGCTATGAGTTAATGGTAGTAATTAGAAATTTAAAGAACATTTGTCAGTTAATATGATAATAAACACAGTAAAAAAAAGTCGTATAAGTGTTTTAATATAAGATTTTTTTAAATAATAAGAAAAAAAAATCATCTTCAATTGTAGTTTATGTCCAATATATTTGTAACCATCTATGCGCATAAGGCGCTAGATGACCCAAGAATTAAGAAGTGGGGCAAAGTCAAGTTACAGTCTGACCTTTCCCCTCCCCACTCCAGTAAGGGAGAGTACGAAAAATTGCGAGTTGGTACTAATAACTTCTGATGAGCTCTCTCTAAAAACGTTTGCCGGCGAAGTTGTGGTACCGAATTTTCCAGTTATCCGTCGTAACAAGGCCTTTCCGTATTGTGTATCCATGTATATTTCGTCTGACAACATTTCTGTAAAGTTGTACCTTATTTATTATTTCTATTATCTTTTAGCTTGGAAAATATATGTATTCTTCATTTTGCATGTACATTTTTCATTTCCATTTATACTGCCTGAATGAGAACAACTTGTCTCTACTTGTAAGTAGTTTTGTTTATTTCTAGCTTTATTTCTTCTGGTCTTAACTAATTTTTGTTATTAATTTTTATTAAATCATTGGGCTGAAAAACCTGGGCTCCCTACTACCTGAAGATCTGGAACCCAATACATTTTTTAAATAACCGGAAACCGGTTATATATTATTGTCTGTAAATAATTCTATATATTGTTATAAGTGTAAACTAACTCTGCAACCATACAAATGACAAATGTTTGAAAGAGAGAGTGGATAAGCTCAGTTGTAACGCGTTGGACTTCCCCGCGGAGGTCCCGGATTCGTGTCCTTGCTACCTTTAGATTTCCTCTTCCTAGTGAACCGCTACAACTACTGTCCCGTAGGCAGCAGGGCACTATACTCTAAAAATAACAACTCCCAAACTAGAATGAGAAGTGCACCACACTATTACATCATGTACATTAAATACCTTTCATAAATCCGTATACATGTCAATTAAATATGAAACTTTTCAAATAATGTTGAAGTTATTGAAAAATATAATGGAATACACTTACTGAAGAATACTATAATGTGATTTTCATATGTAGACAGTATAAATATTAATTTATTTGAACGAGCAATATTATATAGAAAATAAAATATAGATATCAAGTTAAATTAATGCTAGTAAAATATGATCGTATATTATTATTAATTAAATGTAAACAGTGCACAATTATATGCCAAACAAGAGCAGTATTAATCCTAAGAGGGATATGGAATGTTTAGGGCCACTAGCCAAGTAATGAACAATGCACTACATTCATTTCTTATATAAATATATATATAATTGCTTGCATATATTTTTTTTAAGTAAATAAAATTTGAATAATTATAATAAATCAGTTTAGAAATAAACAAACACAACTATATACATGTTTTATATATGTTATAAATAAAGATTTGCACAGAAGTAAAAACAAAAACTAAAATTTATATAAAAAAAAAAAAAAAAAAACAAGAAAAAGAAATCTAAAACTAAAAATGTGGGAGATATTTAAGTGTTGATCAGTAGAGGAAGAACACCTCTTTACAATGGTGGTGTGTGTTTGTATGGATGTAGTAGTTACAAGTATTGAAGTGTTTGTAGTAGTACTAGAACACAATCCACTATCTTAATTGGTGCTATAAAGTACACCCACTGTTGGAAAACATTTATACACCAAATGATATACGAAAATTGCCTTTAAGAGTTTGTCCTTCTCTTATTCTATCGCTTTGCTACAGCATCTCTTCCTTCTGCCTCTTCTTCTGCCTTCACTATCCTGTCTGGTATTCTTCTCTTTTATAGATCAACTAACATAACTACTCATTAGTCTTTATAGAACTTTATATCAATTTATTATTATTTACAACTATACATAAAACATAAAATAATGAAAAACAATTTCATTAATATAAAAGAGCGATGAAATCAGTTTCTTTTTTTTTTATTTTATTTATTTAATTATTATTATTATTATTATTATTTCTCTTTTTGTAATAAAGAAATTAGTTTTTTTTTTTTGTAAGAGAGGTAATTATTATTACGCATGGCGGATTAATAAGCCTTCCCATTATCCAATCAGAATACTTCTTGGTAACTTGTTTAACTAAAAAACATTAACATGTAATATCTGACGTGTACTTCCAATTGGGCCTGTTTGTATAAATAATCCTGGGAGCGCAACTTGATGCACTTTCGTCGCTTAGGGCGCAGTAATAGCATCAATCAATGGCGATATATTGTGCTAGAGATAAGAAGCGTGATACCAGTGGCGCTATTGTGTTATGGTGGAAAATAGCACCTTCAAAATAATTATATTTGAAGAAAAGTAGCGCACTGTTTCTTACAATATATATTTGCATGATTATTTGGTTAAGATTATAAGTAAAGAGTACAGATTGAAAAGATAACGACTAGAGAGAAGGTTGGCCGAAGATAACTGGTATTATAGATCGGTTAGTGATTGTAATAAAATTTGTTGTATTGAGACTTCTTGATGACTGTTTATAGACTGGTTGTCTCGTTGAAAAATGTTTGTATGCTTATAAGACATATTATAAGCCTTTTAAAGAATGTATTAGTTTCCGAATTGGCCTAATAATGTTTGGGGCGGGGATGGTTGACTAAGCGGGTTGGTTTAACTAATGTTCAGTCGATGCTAGCGTCGCTTAGGGCAGTCAGATTCAACGAACAGTACTAGTATCTTTATTCGCAGTGACCTGTACTTTGGTAGAGATAAGAAGCTGATAACAATGGCGCGGTTAGAGATAAGGTCCTATTTGCATCTCACATTTTAGGTGTGCTGGTTGAGTATACCCAGAAAAAAAATTTCAAATAAAAGTTATACGTCTCTATATGGGTAGTTAGAGGTTAACGAAACCCCCGGGGAACTTCATAACGAAAACCGTAGAAAACTGAAAAAAAACGCAATTCTGGTCAAGCGATTTGTGTAACTCGAAAACTCAGAATTGGGCAATATATTTAATTCCAATTAATGTGATAGAATTATATGATAAACTAAAATAGCACTTTAGAGGAAAACATAACCCCATTGCTTCCCCAAAATTCTCTTTAAATATTTTCACGGAGAAATGTTTCAAATAAAAGTTACAGTTCTTAATATGTCGAATTGATGTAATAAGTTTAAAGAAAATCTTTGGAACCAGTTTCGAGAAAATCGCAAAAAAAAACGGAAAAATCCAGTCCAGTAAAGTGGTACTTTTGGTTGAGGAGTTTTGACAGATAAGTTACTGTCGGATCCCATGGTGCTGCTACCCAAACTGAATGACAAGTTTGAACTTCCTTCGATTTTTCGTTTTTAAGCTTTATTGTTCACATATCAATTTCTGAAAATCACTTTTTCTAACTGATTTAAACGTGCAACACGTGTATTTCCGGTTAAAACTAGATTTTTTTTTTTCGCAACGCCGAATTATATTGGCATTAAGCCATTCGCTGGCGAGCAGTCCAATAAAGGGCAGCCATTTGCTGCACCAGGTTACTGGAACTCTGGTATTTGGCGACCAGGTATCAGTCATTTAGCGAGAACAGGAGGCACCACGAGTAGGCGACCGACATCCCCCCCCGTGTTAAAACTAGATGATTTTATTTAAATTTCATATCGTTTAATTCAATTTAAATCGATAATTTGACACCACAATCGCAATACTTCTTCTTAAAGCAAACTCTAAACGAAACCTTAGGATTAAGTTTAAGGTTCCATTTTTTTTTTTTTTTTCCGTTTTTGAGATATTTGTTCAAAATATACATATATATTTTATATGTATTAGACTGTTTGTGTGTGTGTGTGTGTGTGTGTGTGTGTGTGTGTGTGCGTGAGAAAGAGACCATTTGCTAAAAACATTTTTCTGCAATCGTTGAATAATGTGGTCGATTATTAACACTAAAAATCAGTGGCTAAAGTTCTACTTTTTTTCACTAGTTTAATAAAGTAACATTATTAAACTCTCATAAGCCTGTTATCTAGCGGCAATACTGAAAACACAAGATCAAAACAAATCCTAGATACAGGGGATTTTGAGGTTATACCAAACGGAACTGGTTATAGTGAGAGGGAGTATTATTTGACTTGAATTAAAATACATTCTCCAATATTTGCATTCTTTTCACATTGTAGAAAAAATTTAATATTTAACTCTAGAGAAAAATTCTTCACAATTCTTTTAAGTCTCTTGTTCCATTGCCACACTCGCTAGCAGTAAAGGAAATTAAAAATATAGACTTCATTGTAAAAATAATACTCATCGCCATTACGCTATAGAAAATTTATTTTAGCTGTTCAGCTGTAGGATTTCGGTCTTTACAAATCTCTTAGAAGGAGAAAAAGAAAAGAAGGATCTTTTTATTTAGGGAGAAGCATCAACTTGTGCGGTCATTATATGCCAGAATCTTTTTTACTTTCTCTTACTCCTAGTAAGAGGAAGTATTGTAATCGTGTCAAATTTTCGTATCGAGTTTCACCGGAAATATCCGTTTTGAGGTCCCTGAGTCCAAAAAATGGTTTTTAGCAAATTGTGTGTGTGTGTGTCTGCAGGTGTTGTCCGTGTGTGTGTATGTGAACAGCATAGCTCAAAAACGAAAAACCGTAGAAAATTGAAACTTGATATTCCGTTTAGGTACCACCATGACATCTGACTGTGCGTCATCTGTCAAAATTCCTCAACCGGAAGTACCACTTTACTTGTTTTTTTTTTTTTTTTACTTTTTTTTGCTGATTATTTTCTCCAAAAAAATGGCTTCCAACGATTTTCTTTAAAATTAGTATATACAACTACACATACAAAGATCTACAACTTTTATTTGAAACATTTCTCTAGAAAATCATTTAAGGGCAGTAATGGGGGAGGGGTTGGGTTAGGTTTCATCTAAAGTGCTATTTCAGTTTATTAAACAATTCTATATAACTAAATAATGTTAATTTGAATTAAATATGTTGTTGAAATTCCGAGTTTGAAAAAAATCGGATAACCGGAAGTGCGATTACTTTACCACTTTACTAAATGATTTATTCTCTTGTTCGCAATTTTCTCAAAAATGGCTCCGACGATTTTCTTGAAACTTCGTATATAAACTAAACATGCAAAGTTCTACAACTTTTATTTAAAACATTTCTCTGGGAAAATTCATTTAAGGGCACTTTTAGGGGAGGGGTGGGGGTTATGTTTTTTTCTACAGTTGATTATACAGTTCTATCATCCAAACAAAATTAATTAGAAATAAATAGATGGCCAAAATTCCGAATTTTAAGAAATTTAGTTAACCGCAAGTGCGCTTTTACTGAACAGTTTTTTTCAGTTTTCGACGAATTTCGTTAAATTTGGTACACAAACTATAAAATTTGTCAATTATAATTTGAGAACAGGAGTAAGAGAAAGTTGTGTGAGTGTTTCACACCAGATTTTTTATTAAAATGGAAATTGATCTAAGTTTTAACTTAATAATCGAAGTGTACTATATTAAAAAAAAAAAAGGGAATGAAAAAAAGCACAAACACTAAAGAGAAATATTAGTACGAGGGGAAAAAAGCCTGAGGAATCCTGTCAAATATGACATGTGCAAGTCTAGAATTGAATGCCGCAGGGTAAGGTATCTGATTTATGGGCGGGTACTCTCAGTAAGACATGTTCACTATCTTTGTCTCCTCATTCTCTCACGCTTTCTCTCTCTCTCTCTCTCTCCGCGCACACACACACTCATACTCCACGTCTCATTGTGTATATATATATATATATATATAATGTATTTGTATGTGTGTACTTGTTGTGGTAAAATAGAAAGGGTTACCCAAAGTGAAGGACCTTTTCCTAACTGTACCCACCATACAATAAGAACCATTACAAATTATTCCACTAGCTCTTACAAGCTTTTTCTACACTTCCAACCGTTTATTCTCCTACGATAAACGACTTACAAGTCAATTTCAGTTTTAGACGTCAACATCATACGTTGTCACGTCGTCATAGATGTTAAGGTTATATTTCTTTTATACGTAAACGTGGAAAGAAAAAAAGAGATCTTCTTTTTATATAAGATTTACGGAAAATAAAATTAAATAAAACGTTATAAAAATTAAAAAAAAAAAAGAAAAAATAAATCTATGTTTACATATGTGATGATGATTTTAAGTTTTGTTACTTTAGACAATTAATTACCTTTTGAAAAACTTAGTATACACTATTTAGTGTGGTAATACTCGATATTCAACCTTAGCTCCCACACACTGTCGTTGACCATTGTGTTAAATGGCATTTATGAGAGTAGCTTTATGCCTAAGCTCCCCGCGAAAACCACTTATCTGGAAAATGTTAATAGGTGAGTTATAAAAAATCTTAATGATCCATTTTCGAGGAAATTGATCCAAAAGTTACATTTTTTCTTAATTTTTTTTTGCAGGAAACACATTTAATTTTTTTCAGAACCATATAAACTGTTTAGTAGAACCATAGAATATATGTTGATAGAGTAGATATGAGAGATGCCTGAAGAAGCCACTACTTTCAGAATTCATCAAAAAATTATTTTTCGCAGAAATATATAAATAAAAGAGTGATTAAAAATCTTATAGATAATAGTGTAAAAGAAAATCGTTGAAGACATATTTATTTGTTGTGGTGGTGGTTGGTTCCGCAGAGCTGGAAAGCATCATTCCGTGATAGCCTGCTTCATTTTGTGGTCATCGACCAGTTTCGGGCGTTCGCCCATCATCAGGATGTTTTTGTTGAACAGCTTAATACATATAACATAGACTTGCACAGAGCAAAAGGAGTGTATCAACTATATTTGCTCTGTGCAAGTCTTGTGGTTATCACACTGTTTGGACAAAAACATCCTGATAATGGGCGAACGCCCGAAACCGGTCGATGACCAAAAAAATGAAGCAGGCCAACACGGAAAATGTTTCTGATCCATATTTATTTTATTTCAAACGGATGAAAGCCCAGTTACAATATATAACAATACAATTACTAATACATTGTTAAATATAAAAATAAACGAGAACATGTAAATATACACTGTAAAAAAAAAACGAGCATGTATATAAAACACTGAAAAAAAAAGTAATAAAATAAAATAAAAAATAGATAATTAATATGTACTAGAATATAAGTGATTAACTATAACAATAGATACAGTTGCAATAAAAAACTGAAGTCTCAATGATCACTCAATGATCACAAATCAGAGAACATCATCTTTGATCTGATAATTGGTACCTAAAAGGAATAAATAATCAAGTTTGAATTTTATAATTTATCATTTTTAAGATATTTGGTTCACACATATAAAAATACAACACACACACACACACTCAGAGACTAATCGCCAAAAAGCGTTACTTCAAGGTGACCTGAAACATGTTTTACTCGTAAAAACTCATTTTCTTAAATTTGACACAATCGTTAGTAAGAAGATAATATAATACCAGCACTGAGGAAAGTCCAACGTAAAGATTACATCGTAAATGTTCCTTTTTTACTCATCCTGCGCTTTAAATCCTCATCCTATCTTGTAACATTTTTTTTTTGTCTTAAAGTTAATAGTTTCCTAAGATGTCCATATGGAATTATTTTTTTATGACTAAAATAAATTACTGTTGTTTATATGGAATGGGAGTATTCTTGTAATTGCTGAATTCGTACTTCCCATAGATCAGCTATAGCTCCCTTTATCTCCCTTTCAGCACATATACCATTTATGCTGATTGATTTGCAATGTATACTGATAGATGGAGTTCTCGTTAATTGAAGATGAGTGAACGCTCTAAACTTCTGAGAAAATACAAGCTTTTAGTGTCGTATCCATTTTCAGTGTAATAGTAATGGTACCATTTCAATAACAGTGACATAAATTGGACTAAACTTGCTTGCAAAGAAGCGACTGTAGTTTTCATAGACGATCAAATTTGGTATAATATTTTCCAGTCTAATTTTATAAATATCTGTTATTAATTTATTGTTGTTTTATTAATGATTGATTATGTTTCAACAGACCCCCCCACCTATTTTGCTTAAAATTGACTTGTCAGTTTTGTATAAAATATACATCAGAGTCCTTCCTATACTCTGTTCAAAGGGCAGAGTTATTGTCATTTCTCATATGGGCGTCCCATTTTATTCAGTTTTTAATTTGAAAACATTGGCATCAAATCAAAGGTTTTAATATATTGCCAGCTCTTGACATTATATAAGTACAAATTTTTGGAAATTATAAAAAAAAAATGTCATTAAACAATAAAACAAACAAATTTCATTCTATAGTGAGCACCTTTCATATAATAAATATAATATAGCTCTCTTCATATTATAACAAAGTTTGTTTTTAATTAGGGAAATTAAGTAAATTGTAAACTGCTTAGATGAGGAGACGAGTATGCTAACCAGATCGGTAATGGAGTCTCATACAGCTAATCCTAGTGGGCACACTTTACTAAAGTTCTTGTGACTCCAGTAACCATGTCCTACCAGCTGATCAACTAACAAACTGGCCATTCGTTCTTTATTAATTGCCTCTCACATTTTGCCATTATTTACCAGATTTTCAAGCTATTTACTGATAGTTATTTTGGTTGGATCCGCGTGGTGGTAAGCATTAGAGGTTGTTTCTGTCAAAACTAGGATACATTTTGTAATCATCGAACGGTTTCTGGTACTCGCCCTTCCGCTATCTTGTTAAACATTGGGATAATACAGAGCAAACAGTTAAAAACACTGGTATAAACTGATTGTGTGTTAATATTGAACTATGTTATCACACTGTTTATCAAGTCATCATGATAGGTCGCCGCATCTGACACGAAAGTTTTGGGCGAAATCCATCAACCGGAAGTACTTTGTGGATTTACACATATATTTTATGTGAAAAATTTTGCCGGGAAAATTGATTCTTTGTGGGATTCTAAGGGATAAGTAGCGTTATGCTTTCCTCTCTAGAGTGCCAATTCAGTAAAATATATGGTTCTATCTTCTATACAGTATTAATATATATTAGAAGTAATGACAAAATTCCAGATTTCAAGAAAATCGGTCTACCGGAAATGCCGGTTTATATAGAATAGGTTTAGAATAGGTTTTAAAGTACAACGATACTTTTACTTTTTGATGTGCTCGCTGCACAGATAAAAACGTATCACATTTATTTGTAATATTTTTTCATGAAAATTGATTTTGGTGGGGTTTTTAAATTTAAACTGCCGCTACAAGGTTTTGAGAAAGAAGAGCCTCACAATGTTCACTCAAGTATAATCCCTAACACCTTTTCCTAAAGGCTAGCCCATCTAAACTTTTATAGGTATTGGCATTTTTAAGGAAAAGATTTTGGAATTAGAGTAAACCGTTTAGATTTTTACTATCTCTTACTCCTCTTACTCCTAGTAAGAGGAAGTATTGTAATCGTGTCAAATTTTCGATATCGAGTTTTCACCGGAAATATCCGTTTTGAGGACCCCTGAGTCCAAAAAAGTGGTTTTCAGCAAATGGTGTGTGTGTGTGTGTGTGTGTGTGTGTGTGTGTGTGTAGGCGCGCGTGTATGTTATTAAGAAAAGTGAACAGCATAGCTCAAAAACGAAAAACCGTACAAAGTTGAAACTTGATATTCCGTTTAGGTATCACCATGGGATCTGACACTACATTATCTGTCAAAATTCCTCAACCGGAAGTACCACTTTACTAGTTGGATTTTTTACTTTTTTGCGATTTTCTCAAAAATGGCACCGACGATTTTTTTTAAACTTCGTACATCAACCACACATACAAAGACTACAACTTTTATTTGAAACATTTCTCTGGGAAAATTCATTTAAGGGTACTTTTGGGGAAGGGGTGGGGTTACAACTTCCTTTAAAGTGGTATAATAGTTGATTATACAATTCTATCATCCAAAGAAAATTAATTAGTAATAAATTAGATGGCCAAAATTCCTGAATTTCAAGGAAATTAGTAAATCGGAAGTGCGCTTTTACTGAACAGTTTTTTTTTCAATTTTCGACGAATTTCATTAAATTTGATACACAAACTATATAAAATTTGTCAATTATAATTTTGAGAACTGGAGTAAGAGAAAGTTGTGTGAGTGTTTCAACACCAGAATTTTTTTTTTTTTTATATATTTTATTGTACTTTCTCAATAAAATATTGCTCCATCGGTACATTTATTTCCACAAATATATCACACTTTTTTTAAAAAAAATTTTAACATAAAATTGAAAGCAGTTAACCACTTTTACTTGCGCGTATATTATGTGAACATTAAAAATTTTGATTGGAAAAGTAGCTAATGAATTTTAGCTTATATTCGATGTCTATTTTAAGCGTATCGTATAAAGGTAAAGGTTTTTTTTTTTTTTTTTTTGAAAATGGAGATTGGATTTATGAGCCCGATTTGATAGAGAAAATAAAGAAAAAGGGTTGCTTGAGGGTGTGTTTGTGTGTGTGTGTGAGTGAGTGTGAGAGAGAGAGAGAGAGAGTGATATGTGAGTGGTGTGGTCGTTTGGGTAGAATGAAAGGTTAACTGAAAACACACACACACACACACACATACGTACATATAAACACACCCACACATACATACTCAAAATACAGCACACTGCTGCTACGGAGGTTGGATATTTTAAAGGCTTGTAAGAATGAAGAGTGAGCGAGTAAGATGGTTGGAGGGGTGAGAGAGTGAGAGAGAGGGAATGAGTAGAACGGCAATAGTGTGGGTGGTGCAGAGTACACCGGGTAGGTAGTGCTGTAAATCTTCTGCCAGGGCTAATGGTTCGACCCATGATGGGACATATAATAAAGGAAAACCCCTCAACTTCATTCTACACTCTTTCCTAGTCCTTTTTCCACCCTTTTTTTTCTATTTCTTACTTTCTCATATAACCACTTTTTCTCCACCTCTATTCTTGCTTTTCAAAGATCCTTTTGATTTCACCTTGACTTTTAAACATTATAATATTTAATAATAAATAAGTAAACTATTGAATATTATGATGCATTAACTAAAGAAAATATTAGAAAATATTTATGGTAGTTTGGACCGCAATGTTGGAAATCATCAGATCTTATTGCTTTCTCGGCACGCTGTAATCTTTCGCAGCAATCGATATATTGCGGATGTTTCAAATTTTCAAAATTGTGTATATGAACAAAATGTCTCAAAAATAAAAAAAATTGGAGGAAGCTCGAAACTTGATGTTCTTTTTTAGTTACCAACCAACCGTATCGAATATAAAGATTTCAGTCAAAAAAATCCATTACCAGAAAATGCGACTTTACTAGAATGATTGTCCTTTTTTTGTGTGATTGTTTCGAAGACTGGTTTGTATAATATTTACACCAGTAATATTTGAAGTCTTATTTCCACGGAACTTTTTTTTTTTTTTTTTTACCTGGGGAGCAGTTAAGTTTTTTCTAAAGTACCGCTACAATGTAGTGTGTATATAGTTTTGCCGACTAATCTAATAGTATGATAAATTGGGGAAGCATTGCTAAAATTGCAAATTTGAAGAAAACTAGTTAAACGGAAATGCAACATTACAGAAGTAAGTTTTTTGATATATTTACAATTTTCTCAGAAACAGGCTACGATTTGTTTGGACCCTGCCTTTAAGCTTAGAAATTATGGCTGTGAATTTAGAATATAAACCTAACATCTCAGCTTTTCTAGAATCTTTTTAAAATAAATTTTTCCCTGAAACTATTTTCAAATAAAAGTTAAAAGTTATGTATCAATGCAGTTAGCGTTCTAAGTTTTGAAAAAATTGTTGAAGCCATTTTCATGAAAATTCCAAAAAAACCCACTAGAGATCTATTCTGTGAAGTCTCACTTATTGTAATAACCAATTTTCTTCAATTTCAGCAATACTTTTAATACGTCCATAATATGATTATAGGCGAGAACCATATATTGAACTGAAATGGCACTTTAGCGATTAACTAAACGTTCCTGCTTATTTACTTAGGAGATCTCAAAATATGTATTTTTATAATGAACACACAGTTTTGCAAATTTGGCACATCGCAATACTTCCTCCCTTATTTTGTTACTTTCTTTGCTGACCAAAGAAATGAAAATTCACTAGCGGTGGAGTAATAAATATATACGATTTTAAGGAATAAAAAAGTGTCAAAGTTTCATTTCATCATCAAATTATATATTTGCGCCTATAAAGGTCACAACATAAAATATGGCTCATGAATATATTTTCTATAATGCTCTTTTTCAATTTTAAAATTTTATTATAGCGGTAAAGAATCATTATTCCCATTTTTGCGGCAACAGTATTGACGAATAATACAGTGTTAGAGCTTTATAAATTTTATATCAAAAATTTAAATTTGCAAAACCTTAAATGCAATGACTTTATTCACTTTTATTCGTTTATAATTTAATTATTTATTTGCATGATTTTTATTTATTGTGCAGAAAAGAAGATTCTTTGAAATTTGTAATATTTTATCAGAGATCTTTTCGAACCGGTAAATATGATATATGCATGTAATTAGGTCTCTTTTCCATTGTTTCCCTTAGTATTGCGCTTATTACGATCTCAGACCGTATGTAAAGTATTTTGAAGATAGTTTTACCAGTTATTCAGTTTATATAGTTAAGAATCGCATGGAAAGTGCCTTTGCTGCGAATTGTTTCTGTAAACAATTTCAGTAAACAAAACTATTCGCATGAATGATTAGGTCCGCAAAGCTGGAAAGCATCAGGGATATTTTCCGTGATAGCTTGCTTCATTTTTGCGATCATCGATAGTCCGGACATTATTCTCTCGTTACAGACAACCCTACCCATCACCGGACTGTGAGCAAACATTCATTAAACATTCTGTATAAAAAGTGTATAAACTAATTTTGCTCTATGCAAGTCTGTGTTATGACACTGTTTATCAAGAATCCTGATGCAAATGCCCCGAAACCGTTCATACACTGTTGAATATTTAAGAATTTAATCTATAAAATGTAGCTTCCGCCGACAGATTTCTACAAAATGGGCGCCTACCTCGCGGAGGAGCGTGCGAAATCGACAGTTTCTATCATATCACCGCCATCATAATCAATAATTGACTCTTGGAATACGTTAAAGATTTTTCAATTGTACTATTATGGTTCGGAAATATAATGACCACAGAAAGAAGCTGCCTATCATTGTCCCAAAAAATTAGACCCTATAATAAGCAAGACTCCATTTTCCCAAAATAAATAAATACAAGTGAGTCCCTTGATATATAAGTGGATAATCTGTATATGTATCAGGTATGTTTGAATTGAGTGCTTAGGAGCCAGCGTAGGAGTCAACGAAATTTTTCTATCGTAAGTCTTTTGAAATATTAATTCCAAGAAATCGAGCTGATTCTAGAAATTCAATACTGCAAGCAATTCAGCTATATAAAAAATTGTGCTATACACTGAGGTACTTTTTTGTTGTTGTTAAGATTCTGTCAATTATGGCGAAAACTAAGATAAGATAGCTTCAATCATCTTATCATTTGATAAGACAGCCCTTGTCCAGGAGTGGATTTGAAATTGCTTTTTGTTTTTTCGACTGAAATCTGCGTAGATTCCATTGTATTGTCTTCGTTCTGATTTTTTCCACATATTTCTAAATTTACTTTCTTCCTTTGCGCAATTTTTCGGTCACTATGATGATCTTTCTGATGCTACTTTTACTAAACCTGCAGAATGCAAGATAACCTTTCTTGATCTTCTTGTTTAAACATAGCCTTCAAAATATCCAGTTAATAATTTTTTCTTAACCAATCAGTTTAACTACATGAGAACATATAATCAAGGCTGTAATAATTTTTTTTGGAGATTATTTTTAATTTTTGTGTGTGGTTTAAATATGCTTTCAGTTTCACGGTTCATATATTACCATCGTGCCTTTTTTTGTGTACCATATTCTTCGTCAAGAAAGGAAAAATCTTTGCATAGCTAAAAGTGAGCATAACTCAGATTTAATAAGGGCTGATGATTAGCCAATATTCTGAGGAGGAACTTGGAAATTGCCGGCTGTGTAGGTAGCAATTCACTGTGTTTGATCAGATTGAAATCCTGTCATTAGAAACAATGTTTTTATTTTGCTAGTATATAGTTTTTATGTTGTAAAAATGACATTGTTTATAAAAATGATAAATAATTAGCTGAAAATTATACATATGTATTATAGGAAGTAAGAGAGGTGAATAACAGCAGCCATATTTTGTTAAAGGAGTCATATCAAGTGTATAATTAGAGGACGCGGCTTGCACACAACCCTTTTTGGTACGGTTCCACCCCTTATTATATTTATCACCAAAAGCACACTGTACAGAACAACAGCCCACCTACTACAACAATCACACACATACACACACACACACAAACACTATCGCCCATTACTACCACTATTGCAACTCTTTAATTCCATGAATTATTATCCTAATTTTAGGGACACCGTTTTACCCTTTTCAATGAAATTTATTACCGTTTTATTATGTCGTTATAACTTGTCGTCCAAGATTATTTCTATTCCTTATTCTTTTACCTTTCTCCCAACATTAATAAACTCTATATTCTAATTTTTCTTCATTTCACCTACTTCTCTTCTAACACAATTAACTTCACTTTTTCATGCAAATAATGTTACACAAATTCAAACACTCTGCTCTAACTTGTTGGCAGTATAGTTAAACTTTTCTAGTAGATTAAATAGAATCGATTTTTTTTCTTGAGTTTTTGTCTGTATTCAGTTTTTCTTTATTTATCTTTTCTTTATTTATTTATATTGTCTTTATGCAATTTATTTTTTTATGACATTGAAACACTAATACATAAGTTTTTTGGTAAACACTTCATGTACGTATCCAACCTTCAACGTCACATATTCTATACTTTTATATGGGATGGCATCTTGTTATAAATTAAATATTAAATAAGATGTCATTTCATATCGTTTTTGTTCCAAAAAAAATTGAAGGGAACACAAAACAGGTATATAAAATATTGTCGTATCAGGAAAGCAGAATGAATTGTTTAAAATACAATAAAAAAAAAACAAATAGAAAACGAATTGGGTAAATTGGGTAATGGAGATGAAAGAAGGGTAAACTTTTACCATTAGGAGTTTTGTGAATATAATAAAAGCAATGTTTTATTTCAATTAAATTTTAAATTTTTTTCTCTTTCTTTTTTGTTTGAGAAATAATTACCAACATTTGAGCATTTACTAGTTGGAGATTTTTTTCATTATAGATGCTAGATCAGCAATCAGACAGTTTTCGGTTGTTTTTACCCATCTTCAGGGTGTCTTGATAAACAGTCTAATATAGTATCAGAGATATTTTCCGTGATTGCCTGCTTCTTTTTGTGGTCAGCAACCTGGTTCGAGCGTTAGCCTATCATCAGAATGTTTTTATCAAATCAGTGTGATAATATAGACTTGCACAGAGCAAATTTAGTTGATACACAGTGCAATATAATGGACTGACCAAGGCAAACTCTGTTCAAATTAGAAAGAAATGGGCAATATATTACTTTCTCTTACCCCCCTAATAGGAGGAAGTATTGTAATCGTGTCAAATTTTCGATATCTAGTTTTCACCGGAAATATCCGTTTTGAGATCCCCTGGGTCCAAAAAAGTTGTTTTTAGCAAATGGTCTGTGTGTGTGAAAGTATATATGTGAACAGCATAGCTCAAAAGCGAAAAACCGTAAAAAGTTGAAACTTGATATTCCGTTTAGGTATCACCATGGGATCTGACAGTACGTTATACGTCAAAATTCCTCAACCGGAAGTACCACTTTACTAGTTGTTTTTTTTTACTTTTTTGCAATTTTCTGAAAAATGGCTCCAACGATTTTCTTGAAACTTCTAATATCAACTACACATACAATGAGCTACATTTTTTATTTGAAACATTTCTCCGGAAAAATGCATTTAAGGGTACTTTTGTGTAGGGGTGGGGTTACGGCTTCCTCTAAAGTGCTATTAGACAATTCTGTCATCTAAATAATGTTAATTAGAATTAAATGTGTTGCTGAAATTCCGAATTTGAAAGAAATCGGATGATCGGAAGTGCGTTTACTTTACCACTTTACTAAATGATTTTTTTCACTTTTTCGAGATTTTCTCAAAAATGGCTCTGACGATTTTCTTGAAATGTCCTGCATAAACTTATACATACAAAGATCTACAACTTTTATTTAAAACATTTTTCTGGGAAAATTCGTTTATGGGGGCTTTTAGGGGAGTGGTGGGGTGATGTTTTTCTCTAAAGTGCTATCATAGTTGATTATACAATCCTATCATCCAAACAAAATTCATTAGAAATAAATAGATGGCCAACATTCCGAGTTTCAAGAAAATTAGTAAACCGAAAGTGCGCTTTTACTGCGCAGTTTTTTTGAGTTTTCGACAAATTTAATTAAATTTGGTACACAAACTATAAAATTTTGTCAATTATAATTTTGAGAACTGGAGTAAGAGAAAGTTGTGTGGGTGTTTCTCACTGGATTTTTGTTTTTGTTTTTTTTTTTTTAAATTCTATTTCTCATATTTATTTATAAATGACAGCAAGGTTAGCTCTAGTCCAAAAATATAATTTTTCGAAACGTGAATTAAAAATTTTTATATTTTTGGACCCACTAACCCTTAAAAAAAAAAAGTTTTTTTTGTGTTTTTTTTTAATTTTTGCATATTTAATTAATTCAACCATTTAAATAATAATAAATATTTTTATTATTAAGTAAATATAATAAATAAATATAGTTGTAGAGATAGAATTAACTGCTTGCCGTCACTAAAACCAACATTCTGGCATTTTGACAAAAAAGATGATTTGAAAATATCTTGCCGGCCAGTTTTAATTAACTACAAATTTAATAAGCCATTTACCTTATTAATATAATAAATAGCTTTCGTTAACAAATTAGTGCATATACGCAGTGTGGTATGACAATTGTTTTTGAACTGTTAATATATTTGCCATACTCACTACTGATTTTGACAATTTTTATTATTTTTACTTCAAACCTGTATTTCATTTTCCTGTATTTTGGTTTAAACTTTTTCGGTATTATTTTTTTTTTTAAACGTTATTTTATAAAAGTGAAAGTATTTAAATTGTCATATGGTTTTTTCGGAATTGATTCGAAGCTAAACAGAACAGTAAATTTAAGGTCAATAATGGACTTTGTAAGGCTGTCAATTTGCTTATAACGTTTTTCCCTTTTTCTTGCTGTAAGTCATAAAATTTATTATACATTATTTATGGTACAGCCATAAATTTTGAAGAAATAAGAAAAACAGTGCCGTAACTATTATTTTATGGCTTTGGAATAAAAAGTTTATGCTACTTTTATTAATTTCCTTTTGCTTATTTCCTAAGATGCATGTTTTTTTTTTTTTATTATTATTTTCCTGAAAAGGAAAAAAATGATATGAGTATGAATAGGTGTAAATGAATCACAAAAGAAGTGGTTAGTCAAAGTTTTGAAGTGCTCTGATTACCTAGTAATTATTTTAAAAAAGTTCGATCGATTCGATAACACTCGAAACTGCAAACAAAAAGATGAACGAACAAAAACCTCCAAGACATTATCTCACGAAAACCAAATTTCTTTTATAAAATTTTGCAAAACAATATGATATTGAAAATTGATCATTTTTCCTTTTATACAATTCTCACTTTCAATTGACAGCTTTTCTGTATCAATTTTAATTTAATTCATTTTTAAAATTGTTATAATATTTTGATCAATTATTATTGTTCAATTTCTAATTGTTGATAAAATTGTTACATTATTTGTCGATACACAATTTGTTTGTTAATCGTCCAATTATTATTTACCTTTATTCAAATTATGTAATAAATCTTATTTGAATAGGAAAAGGGGGGTTTATTCTCACACTTGCATCATCAGATTTATTAGTTGGTTAGCTTTACGTAATATTTGTCAGTAATTTAATGTCTAAATCATTTATAGTGAATAATTAAAAAAAAGACTTGAAACAGATTCATTGTTTAATGAGTTTTAAACAGTTTGTGCAGAAGAACTTGGAAATTAATTGAAATTGTAAAACACATAACCTTTACTGAACCTTCTTCAGTTATTTTTGTTATCACCATCATTGGGACTGACTGGTTGATAGTAGTTACTCTGAACTCTCTCTCTCTCTCTATCTATACATTCTTCTCAATAAAAGCCCTATATTGCAGCTAATGAAAATTTAGAGTCCCGAAGGTGTAATTCTAAATCCAGCTGTTGCTTGATCAGGTCTCTACTAAATTCAATGGTTTTCATGTCATTGTTACTTTCTCTTATTCCTTGTTAGAGGAAGTACAGCGGTCGTGTCAAAGTTTTGAAATCGAGTTTTCACCGGAAATACCATTGTTTACTAGAAAAAAAAGAAAGTCAAATAGCGAAAGATCTGTGTATGTGTGTGTGTGTGTGAACAAATATCTCAAAAACGAAAATTCGCAGCAAGGTCAAATTTGGTTTTCTGTTCAAATACTATCATCGTATCTGACATGAAGGTTTCGGGCAAAATCCTCACCAACTAAAAGGTGTGCAAATTCACTGTTTGTTTTTTTCCAATTTTCGCTATTTTCACCAAAACTGCTCCAACGTTTTTCTATAAACTTCATATACTATCTACATACATAAATTCCCATAACTTTACCATATTTTCCTGGGGAAATTGATTTTTTGGGTGTTTCTGGGGGAACAGTAGCATTATGCTTTTCTCTAGAGTTCCACTTCGATACAATTTATGGTTTTATTACGCATATAATATTAATATACATTAGAAGCGTATTTAAATTCCTCTTCTACAAAGGTTTCGGAGTTTCATGGAATTTTATCCGAACTGTACATCGATTTTCTTTACAAGAAATTCTCGCTGCATAGATAATGTAATGATTGTGTTATTTTTTTTTTTTTAAAGATTGTTTCCGAATACCTGATTTTGGGAGGTTCTGGGAAGCTGTCAATTTGATTAAAATTTAAACTGCTGCTACAAGCTTTAGTTAGAGCTTCCAATTAGATGCATTCATTTCCATATGGATAAAGTTTATAGTTTACCCTTCTAAATGTTGTTAAACATAACAATTTTAAAGAAAACTGTCTATTAAATTATATTACTTGTGGTAAGGTTTTTATTGTATTAAATATTATATTCAGAGATTTTTTTCCGTGATAGCATGCTTCTTTTTGTGGTCATCGACCGTTTTCGGGTATTCGCCTATCATCAGGATGCGTTTTGTCAAACAGTGTGATAACACAGACTTGCACAGTGTGTAAATACAGTTTATACACTGAATTTGGAGTAGTATAAACGGAATTTGCTCTGTGCAAGTCTGTGTTATCTATCACACTGTTTGACAAAACGCATCCTGATGATTGGGCGAACGCCCGAAACCGGTCGATGACCACAAAAAGAACCATTATTATTATTATTCGCAGAAGGGGAGGGCAAACCCTACGCTATCCAAAGCCTCCCAGGGCCCCCATATAGCTACCCCTAAAGAATAACAACCACTGGGACTAGAATGAAAATCCAGGCCCAGGTTTTAACCATCTAAGTTTCACCACAGACCGAACAAATCGGACCAAAACCTTAAAAGGACACAGCTTAAGATCCTCTACCGATATCCTACTCCGGCCGAAGGTCCTAAACCTAATCTCCTCACAACCCAAACAATTCGTCATCAGATGCATGGGTGTTTCCTCCTCAGTCTCACAAACTCTACAAAAGGGGTCAGGCACGAGTCCCATTATATAGAGATGTCTCCTTAAACCACAATGCCCAGTGAGGAATCCAACCAGATGCCTGAGGGAGGTCCGTGAAAGACATCGGACCCCGCTACTCAAAGCTCCGTCCGGGCCCCCAATGAGCATTTTAGACTGCCGACATCCATAAGGATGAGTGCTGTGAGGTCATCCACGTCTGAAAGCCCGACAAACATGTGCCAGAAGACACACCAACAGCAGGCTCTGGACCAATGAAAGGGAGAGTGGCAAACCTATCCACCTCCTCATTCCCAAAGATTCCCATATGACCTGGAACCCAGACCACAAGCACATCCCTTAATGAAGAAAGATCTTCCAGTCTTTTAGAACCTTCCAACACCAATCTGGAAGTGAAGCCTGGCTGACCGAGCAGATACAAACACCTTTTAAATTAGTGTTACGCACCCTCTCATCCAAAATACAGCAAAGAATTGCATAAACCTCAGCCTGGAAAAAAGAACCATACTATCACGGAAAAAATCTCTGATGCTTTCCAGCTCTCCGGCACCAACCACAACAAATATTATATAGTTAATATATTAATATAATTAATTAATTTAGCAAGATAATCTTTTCGAGTTTCACAATATTTTTGAATTTAAAGTACTTACTTTTATATCGGCATTAATTTATTAAATTGCATATAGTTAATATATGTATAATTTGGCCTTTTAAACTTGTAATATAACAGGGCTTACGCACCATTTTATATGAGTTCTCCCATTTCTTAACAAGTAAATTGATTTACTTTTATAAAGACATTATATTCTTATCTCATCATTGCAATCTGATTTATGTTATGAAATTAATAATCTCTTGTTAAGATTTAATTTCATAAAACTGCTCTGCCCTCAGTATATTTCTTTTATAAAAATAACGAAAGCATTTCTGAAATATTTATATTTGTATTTCATTGTAAAATTTGATGAGATGTCTCTTCTTCTTTTTTTATAGATGAGGTGTGTATTTTTATTTTTTTATTAAAATAAATTAATTTTTATAAACAGTATTATTTGTAAAAACTCTTTGATGTGTTGTCTTCACTTTCTAGAATGCCTGCCAAATATTTTATTCGCTTCGTTTGGGCTAGGAAAGGGTTGGAACTAATATATTAAAAATAATTTTTCTGTCCTTATTTTTTTTGTTTTAATAATTATTTTTATTAATATAATTTATAAATTATTAATTATTATACTTTTGTTTGTGTCAATACATATATGGTTTTTCTTTCATTTTTAAATTGAATTAAGATAACAAGAAAAAGGAAGTGAGCCATCTAAATAGTAGGAAGTTTTTTTTTTGATTGATACGCTCAACAGAATATTACATATATTCACTGTCTAATCGCTTGATTTTTTTTTCCCCCTCTCGACAAGAGAATATTAGTTAGGTGTAGTAGGTTGATGATGTTAGAGTACGGTGTGATCTATTTATGTAAGTTGGTGTGCTTGTAGACAGCACAGGTTTGTTTCATAGACTAAATATGTATGAGTGTGAGTGTGTGTGTGTGTATGTGAAAGAAGGCTGATAATGGTGGTGGTGGTAATACTAGTCCCTACTGCCAACAACTTTAACCAACTCAGACGTAAATAAGTTGAAGACAAGTGGACCCAGCGAATATTTGTTACGGCTCAAACGAGCTGTTTTTTTTTTATATATATATATATTTTATTTTATTTTGCTGTCTCTCTACAACCTCCTCTCTTCCCCTTCTTGGCCTATGGTACTCCTCCAACATACTCATCCAAACTAAAAAAGACATATCATACTAAATTATATTTTCCAACCATTTATATAAAACGAATTTGTGTTGTTTATTGCATACACAAATATACGCAAGGTGCACATATTATTCCTTAAAAAAAAAAAAAAAAAAAAAAAAACTGGTGATTCTATAATATTTTAAGTAACTGTCTCATTAATTTAAATTTTTGTAAGTGTTGAACGGCGGTTTATAATTATCTTCATACAAAATAATTAAACCTAATGGTGAATTCATTTTGAAAAAACTCAGTAAATCTTGTAAATATTCCTATAAAAATTCTCATTCTATATTTTTAATAGTCTTTAATTTTTTTTTTTATTACGTGCTAAAATAATTTACAATGTTTATATTGTCATCCTAGTAATTTTGATTTACAATATTTAATAATCCAAAGTGTAAATATAGTATATAAACTATATATCGGTTAATCGGTCAGGGATCACCTTCTCTTCTTTAGTAAAGTGTATAAATTATTTGTTATTGCCTCTCATATCTTTTTTTTCCCCCCTTTAATATCATCGAATTAAAAGGACATTTTTCTTTTGCACCTATAATTTATGACTTTCTTGAAGAAGTGCGAGAGAGAGCAATAGAGAGAGAGAAAAGCCAGCAATATTAGACGTGCTTGTAACTTGTAAATCATCCACTCTTGGCACGTCTTTGACCCTTTATGTGTTGTTTTGTGTATCTTTACTGTTCTTCTCTATCAGTTATTTTGGTTTTTTTATTTAAAAAATAATCCCCTTTTGTTTTAATTTACGTGTTTAAGAAACTATTATTTAACCATTTAACTCTTAATTCTATGTTTATTATTTTTACTTTCTCTATTTTATTTTATTAAATTAAATTTTAAATTTAGTAATTTAATAAATCATTTTACATTTTCCGTTAAATATTTTACGCATAATATACTATAAAATTTATAACTTTTTTTTAATGCATTTAATGAATATTTGTCTCATATTCGAACTTCTTGTCTTTAAGCCAAAGACTTGGAGTTTATATTTATATATTATTTTATTAACATACCATTTGAGGACTTTACCTGGTTCTATAAACTAGCCGCTAACGTATAAATGGACATAATAGGTTGGGCTATCATTGGTCGCAAGATGAAACGAAAATTTATTAGCTTATCGACCAATTCAAGGTAAAAAACAAAAAAAAAAGTAATTTTTAATTGTTTTTAATAATTAAAAAGTTCGACTTTAAGTCTGTTGATTACAGACTTAGCAGTCCCACAGTCATCACACTCATGTATTTGTATTATTTTGTGTTATAATTTTTCTTTTTTTTTATTGTTCCTGAAGAAGAAGGCAAACAAAGTTTGCCGAAACGTCGAACTTTTTAATTATTAAAAACAATTAAAATTAATTTTTTTTTTGTTTTTACCTTGAATTGGTCGATAAGCCAACAAATTTTCGTTTCATCTTACAACTAACGGCCAACAAAGAAAATCATCTGACTATCATTGGTCGCAACGTTGGAAGTTGGCCGTCCCAAATCTTTTTTTTTTTCACATTAAAGTTAGTTGGCCCCAATAACGTATAATTGTAAACATATTTGCCCTAACTCATTCAGTTTGCATATGTATAGCTTAATTTGTATCTTTTGGTGAATGGACCACAGTCTTCACAGTAAAAGGCTTATGCTATCCTTTGCTGTATCTTGGAAAGAGAGGGTACGTAACACTAACTTAAAAGGTGTTTGTATCTGCTTGGACAGCCAAGCTGCGCTGAAGTCGCTGACTTCATGTGTCTTCATTTCCAGGTTGGTGTTAAAATGTTCTAAAAGACTAGAAGAGCTTTCTTCTCTGAAGAATAAGCTTCAGTTTGGATGAGCAAGTTGGTTATCGGCAGTCCAAAATGCTATATATGCAATAAATTTATTTTTAGTCATTTTATCTTAATGCACAATTACATCAAATCACTAACTACACTTCAATTTATGCAATACAATAAATCCTTTATTAAGAGAAATAAAAACTGTAGTAGAAATGAAGCAGACTAAATATTTAATAAAAAATGCCAGATTTTTTTACATTCCATTTTTATTTAATTTACAAATCTTGTTGGTTTTGTTAAATGTGTTCAAATTAATTATGTATTACCTCATTTAGAAGGTCGGTCCATGTAGTTTTAATAGTTTTTAATTAAAGTTTAACAAATAATTTGAGTGTTTTCCTGTATCCAATGATGTGTAAATGTTTTATTACAATTACAAACGAACTGGAAGTAAATTAATTTAATGAATTTTTATTGCCAATCATTTTTGTAGAATCATTGTTGTTGTATGTATCTGCTTTTAGTTTATCTACTAGGTAGATATTTAATTGTCATTTTGAACAGTTTCATTTTATATTCTTTCTAGTTTTAATAATTTTGCGCCTTCTTTGATCTGCCTATTTTATTATGTTACATTCTAATTTTTATTATTTATTTATTTATTATTATTTACTCGCTTTAATTTAAAAAAAAATAACAGCACACAAAGTAGATAACGTATGATTTTGTGCGACACATTTGTTATACGTCAAAAGTTTAAGCATAGAAAGCTTGAAGTTACATTTCTCTCTTAGTTTTATTTTTTTAAATAACATATTTGAATAATATTAGAATAAATAATTTTTTAGGCAGGCGGGAAAAAGTGGTTCATTAGCGCGCGCACACAGCCGCATTACCACACACTGCCTATCTACTCTTCTGCTCTCGGGACCATGTGCTCACTGGGCTGCCGCCTGCCTGCGGTGCGCCCCGGTCGTTACAAAAACAGGCTTCATTCTTTCCCATCTAGCTCTATCTCGCTTTAGCTCTCTGTTCCCTCTTTACATGTTTCTTTTTCTTTTTCATTCGTTCGTTTATGTTGATGGGGCATTGTGAAGTACGATAGTCCGTCGGATCGGCGGGAAGAAGATGGAAACGGGGCGGGGAGGTACATGTCAGTACAGTTGGAACGCTTTGTACCGACTGGTTAATTTAAATGGTTGGTTCAGGTGAGATTCTGTTCTCAAATAATAGTCATGAAGTTTAGTTCTTCTTTTGGAGGACTTTGCTTCTCTGGTTCGTTCTCACATGGTTAATGACATAAAATTCTTTTATACGCTTTGGTATCTGATATTTTCTTAAATGGTATGCGTTAAATATTTTCTTTTAAATAAACTTTTATGAAATACCAATGAATTTCCTCTGAAACTTCTTGGCCAATGAAATCTAGCTTATGCTCTATTATGCTAATTCCCTTAATAGTTATGATTATAAACAAATAATATTGTTGTTATATAAAAGTCTGAAAAAAAAAAAAAATATTTCTAATTATTATTTTACTATTTGAGTATTTTGCTTATGGTTTTTTTATTTTTATTATTATTTTATTTATTTAATACGCGTCGGCATCTATGGTCATTGGCGTGTGGTCAGTAAGCTGCAGTGGCTCAAAGGAAGAGAAAATCTAAGTTAAAAAAAAAGGAAACAAAAGGAGAAAATATTTAAACTGTTCTTTAAAAAAGCTTGGCAAAGGATACAATCTGAAGGATGACAGATGCAATTATAATTCATCAAAAATTAGATCGAAACCATTTAGCAGAAAACCTAAACTGTCTTAACTCAACAATCATTTGTTATGAAGGTGATTTTTGTGATTTAAACTTTAACATTGTAAGTATGTAGTAGTTTTAAAATAAAGTTCTTTGTAAGGAAGAGAAACATTTTGTCATAGTGACATGTTAGAACGGCATCAGCTGAGACTAGTCAGTCAGTATACGGTTAGTATTACTTCACAGTGAATTAATCATTTTGTAGACGAAAATCCATTACCTAGGTCACTAGTACTTCATATTGTGGCCAACGATCAATAGCCTCAACTTAAAGTAAGTCTTAGTTGTTGTATTTAACAAATTGCTTTCTGTTCATTTTTTTATCTACTCCTTCCCGGTTTTAGAAGATTTATTTTTATACTGAAAATTAACAACAGATTTTACTAAATAAAAATATTATTATTCAATAAAATAACTTAGGAATTGATTCGATCCATCTAAGGGAATGTTTATCATAACTTTTTACTTTCTCTTTTCTGTTTGGTCCTCCTAGCGCAGATCATATCCGTTTTTAGAATTTGAGGTTTTACTAGAGATATAGGTTTTTTTAATGCGAAAAAAATGTTGATTTGAGTTTACGTTATGAGCATTTTTTTTTTTTGCGCCGTACGACTAGTCAGCATCCCAAACCATTACTGAACCTTCAACAAAAAGTTCAGTTTATCCAGTATTAGATCACTTAATAGGACTTCGCCAGCTTCTTATACATTCATTAGAATTCAGCCGAACAAACCTATTTTCACCCTTCTGCAGAACGGGAAGTAATTGTTCTTTTCTGCAATTTAAATATTTCTGAAGCCTGGTTATTTTGTGTTGCCTACAGAGTAATGACTTATAGCAGGCGTTCTAGACATTACACTACCTTCTCTCAGTGTTGATCAGTGGATCTTTATCCCTCTGTCTTCAGAAATTAGGTTCTCTAACTCCTTAGTAGTTTACAGCCTTACATAAGGCGGTCGTAAATTTTCAGAAACCTGTCATGTATAGCGGGTGTTCGTCTTCAAAGCCCGCTGTCCAGGTCTCTTTTGATAACTGCCAGTTTCCTGATGCGCCTTACTAATCTGGATATGGAAGGCTGATGAACACCTAAATGTTCTGCCACTTATTTCTGGATCGCCAAACTTCAATTAAGATTAATGTCCGGATTGTCTCTTCATCTCTTAAGTTTCGTGAAGTATGTCCTCGACTACTTCATTCATTATTCGTCATTGTTCAAATGTACAAAATATCAATATTTACGCGAAATAGTTAGTGTGCGATATATGTATCTCTTTCTGCTTTAAGAGAGGAAATGTTGTTCTCAAAACTTATGTCATTTAATTCTGGTTAATTTTATACATGATATCCTAGTTGTTGCATCTTAGTCTTAAACACAGCTTCCAGAGTTAGTTCAGATATCTGTGTTTAAACGCTAGAGAAATTTGTTACATTCAAAACTTTTTTTTTCCTTCTTTAGTTTTCTATTCCATTCGTTAGGAATAAATAAACAAATAAATGGAAGAAATTAATGTAAATATTATTCAGAATAATTTAATAAAATGTTGTATCAGGTCGCAGGTGTACTGATAGTGTGAATATATTCTTTAACCAGGTTTGAAGCACGAAAACGGTATTTTCTTTTATTTTTTTGCCAACACAAATTGTAAATAGCTAATGAATATATATATATATATATATATATATTGCTCTCAGCCAGAGTGTCCCAGTAGTAAATCAGACTGAGAAGTGTCAAGGGGCAGGTGGTTGATGCTCACCCTTTTTGATAGCGTGAAACATAAATTTGTCGGGGCGACCTGCTCTCATAGTTAGTTGTACGGTTGTGCTGGTAGTAGGATGTGCAACGCATCCCACTGTATCCCGCCTTAGTTACGTCCCATCACATAGACATCATAACCCTCACTTCTACCTTCCTGTATTCTGAATCTTCTTCTCTCTGTTTAACTCCCCTTTAAAAAAAAAAAAAAAAATAGAAAAAAAATTCTTATGAGAATGAGAAGAAAGTTTGACGAAGGGGATGTGTAAAAGCATTTGATGTTGATAATAGAGGAGAGGACAAGATCAGTTTTTGTGTGTGTATATGTCTTTTGTGCTAAGATACATACATCCCTAAAAGGTAAGCTTAGAGAAGCAGGCGACCTAGTAAGCCTATAACATGGAAGAATAAAGGTAGCGAATACCCTATTCTGACTTCTTGTCCAAACGTTTCCCTTAAATGAACAATAAAACACGATGCCGATGTCATTCAACTTATCTTAGAGTTAGTTCGTCTACCTGACAATCCTCTTTAACTTTAATATATATAAGTCAAATTTTTACCTGAATTACAACCTTTTAAGTTATATACATCTTTTCTACAATACTTTTTCAAAATAGAAGTTAGTAATTCAAATTTAATAAGAAATCTCTTCGGCTCTTTTCTCCAGCATCATGCAAGCAATATTTTTTTTAAAAAAAAGAAAAGCTCCTTATAAAACTTATTTACATATTTAAATTTTTTGTCCTTGATCAGTTAGATTCTATTTTCAAATCGAGCAGAAATCTAGAAATAATGATAGTTTACGCAATATAATAAATAATAATATAAATTTTGTAATAATTCAGAATGTGCAATGTATTTCTTTTCAAAATCATAAACAGTTCTAAATATATATAAATAAAAAAAAATGTACAAATAAAGATGGAAATTTTCTCTGCTATAAGGTAAGATTTCCCTGGGAACCTGTTTATTTGAAAAAGAAACATGTGGGCGTTTTCTCGCATAAAATATTATATGATAGAAGTTTCTTGGAATCTGAACTATTATTTTAATAAAACTTCTCTTCGACTTTATATGTTTATTTTAAACATTATTTCTCAACTCATTTACAGCTTATTTCTTGTGCAAAATATTCTTGTTATAGAGCTTAAAAACTTAATTTTTCTTAAGCAGATTTTTCCTTTGCCTAGTTTAAATTAATATCTAAATAAGTTGGAAAGATGTTAAACAATTTCATTCAAAAGGTATTTTATATACATACAATGCGACAATTTGAACAAGCACCAGCTATTTGTCTGAAAAAGTACATCAGACAAAAAACCCTAAAGAAGTTTTACTTAATTTTCTTGAAGATTTCTAATATATGATCAATTATTTTTTTTAAGCGGCTGAATAAAGAGATTTCAGAACCAACTTATTTACTTCAAATAGGACAATTTATTTCTTTTAATGAATATCTTAAAGTAAATTTTTTTTTTTCAGTCCGTTGAATATTCTCAGTACTGATTGCAGAGAAATTTTCTGCCCTCTGATAATCAGAGTATCTGTGACAAATTAATTATAAATTCTTATAATTTATTGCTATTTGTTGCTCCAATAAACGGGCAAGATACGGCTTGTTTATTCCTATCCGGAGCAGATGAGTTTGAAGCCACAATTCACCACGTGGCAACTCCATCAAATTCTCTTTCGCAGGAGACTTTATACAATAGTACATTCGTACTTTTGTTGCAGCTGCAATTTTGGTCTTTATTTCTGCCACCTCTTGGAGAATAAGTTACTAGGGTTATTGGGTTGGGTTAATTACTTTCTTTTGCCAACCTATCTTGCAGTTCATTCCCACCGGATACCACAGGATTATAGACTCTCCTCATCCTTATTATAGCCGGATACTGATAATATTCCTCTTTTGATTCATAATGTCACATTACTAGGTTTATTTAAATCGTGAGTCTTTTGTGTTCTAATAAGAACACTGCTTGCCTTTCTTTTACCTCACAGAGCGTCTTTGTCTTTAAATTTTGCTGAACTGTATTAACTATATTGTATTTAAGTTCATATGAAATTATGCTAAGTGTCCACTTGAGATAAAATAGTCTCGAGACTATTGTCACAAAAGGAGATGGGTGTCTGAGAGCAGTCTCGAAGACAAGCCTGCGCAGGTCTCCGAGAGGGTAACTGGTAACTGTCACAAGTGGACATGCATGTTCATTCCTGTTCTCGTGACTCAGTCTCCAGAATTCTGTCAGTGTTAGAGAAGATTTTTCTCAGCTCTCGGAGACTTGATTTCATTCTTGTGTGTATTTTTCATTTTTATTTCGGAATTCTATGTTTTTTATTTCATTTTTATTTGTATTTTGGTTAATTCTTTTTTTTAACCTCCAATAGGCGCGCATATAAATGGGACAAGAAAAGGTGCATAGTATCTGAGAGATACATCAAGTAATTTCAAGCGATGATGTTCAGTTAATTTCAAATTTTGCCAAATACAGGTGTATGTTAAAAATAGAAAACGCACCATTATGAATTTTGATGTTTATTTTGTAAATAAAACACACACACACAAAAAAACAAAAGTTGAGATAAAGAATAATTTTTTCTGTTCAATTTTACTCTCACTGATTTAAGTTCAAATACCTAAACAAACAAACTACTCTGAACATAATTTTGTAACCAAACTCTATTGTATAGGCGACTGCCTAAAACAATTATAAAAAAAAAAGCCTGACGCGGATCCATTAGGAAAGAAAAGATAAAAATAACCAAAGTGCGATTAAATCACACAACTGACTGCGAGTTGATTCTCAAGTGGACACGAACTGTTTCCGGTCTTGATACTGCAGTGACTGTCTCGAGTCTTCGAAAACTGTCTTGAGAGTGAAAGTGATCTCAAATGGGCAGCCCCCTGAGACTGATCTCGAAGCTTTCTCTCGAGATTTTGTCTGTAGTGAACACTTAACATTAGGCAAGCACTTATTTTTATGGAGTAAAGAATGTAAATTTCCGAATAATGGATTGTTGTATAGATGAAATTTTCTGAATATGAGCAGATAAAACTCCTTAATATTACATATTGGAAACGGAGTCAAGACAGTAATTTCGGTATATATTGCGGACCAATTTGTAGGTGAATTTCTGAAACTTGTCAAAAAATTCGTCTTGATTCTGTAATGAATGCAACCAATGAAAACTGGGCAAAAAAGAGCTTGTGTGTGATTATTTAATGATGACGCCCATTTTGAACGGTTAAAATGTGAATATATATTTTGGCCTTATTTATTTATAAACTCAAAAATAATGTGGAATAATAGCAACCAGCAGGTAAAGAATGTAGTCTTGTAAGAATTGAATATCTCCGCGAATATTCAACGGATTTTTCTCGTTCAATAACCATTTTTATTAAAATAAAAAATTAAAAAAATCTATTTTACATGTAAGAAGAATCTATTTTACCTGAAAGAAGTACTAAACATTATAGTAATTATTTTATGATGATAATAAGAATAAATCTGAAAGAATGACAGATAAAAAAGAAAAGAAATAGATATTAATTTGTGAAATATCTCTAGAACGAGTATATATATGATATGAATCGGTTTTGAAACAAGTACAGAATTTCCTTGTCTCCTTTCATATCATCATTATGTTCCCATGTCAAGTCAGTTTCAATCCATCAAGCTTGTCTATAACTTGTTTGAATATATTACAAGTAACTGGGATGACAGCTCGGACAGTTAATATAAAAAAGTCTTTCCTATCTTTATTGCATACTTTCTATAAACTATTTGCTTTTCCATTTTAATAATGATCATTATTTTAATTTATAACTAATCTATTTAATTCAATAATATTTTATTTGAATTGTCTGAAAAAATATAATCTTTTTTTCTTTTTTTTCAATAAATTTTTGATAACTTTATTTTCAATTTTTACTTTAATAAAGTATTGATGGCTCACAATTTATGTTACACATTTATCGTAGCATTTGAAGGACTTTTATTACTTTTAATTATAAGATAGTATGTCGTGTTATTTGTTTGTTTAAATATTGTTTTTTTGCTTGTAAACATCTGCTCTGCAATCCATTATTTGTGAACACAGTCAGTGCTCCCCCTTAGTAGCACACGATTACTTCCTTTTATATATTTTATTTCATTACATATTTTCAATTCCGATTATTCTTTCTAAATATTTTTATTAAAGATAAATTTAATTTTTTTTTTTTTTTATTCATTGCCGATGGAATCTTACTTTTCTTTACTAGTAACAGATCATCCATTTCCATTCGTTTGTTATATCAGCTATAAATTTGCCATCTTATATGTGGAGGTTTTTTTTCTTAAATTTCTCCTTTGGATCCACTTAATTCATGAAAGGTGCCATTTCGAAATGTTTTCATTTTATAATATGTTGACTTTGCCAAATTCTAATTAGATTGATTTCTGGAAAATTAAATGTTCCATTGATCGCTGTTATAATGGATGTGTTAGGTGCAGAGAATTTGTCTGATTGATGAAATGAGATTGACTTTGCTAACACTGGTTAACTAATATATTAATTAAGAGACACAGACGATTGCCTGGACTTTACAATAGAGAAATGTTTAAGGTAGAGTAGTAAATGGGTAATGACACGTAGTGATTAGATGTATTGAACAGTCCTCAACTGTATCGAACTGTCCTTTTTTTATCATGTCGCTATATTTATAGAGTTTCTCCCACTCCAATCCGAGAGAGTGCTTGGGTTTGTTTCTCTTCTCTTACTGTCTTTGGTTGCTGATCTCTCTCTTTGGTTGCTGTTACACTGTTGTTATTGCTATAGTTAAAACATCCTAAATAACTTTCCAGCATAATACCTAGATTTAAATATCAATCTTGATGTTAGATCATTTCTTCTTTGAATCTACGTTAGTATTGATGGTTTTTAATTCTGCTATTTCGTAATGTAATAATTTATTAATATATTACGTACTTAATACAATTAATTAAGAGGGGGTAATCAAGCACTTGATTAGGAAGTTTGTTTTTTTTTTATTTTTGAGCAGCCCAATAAAAATATTATATACAGCTTCAAAAAGAAGTTCCCGACAAACTAATCCACTCCGTTATCTTTTCCCTTTTATACTATATAGTTGATACACACTCCATAGTGATATATTTTACACGTCTTTTTAAAGCTAATTAATAAAGCATACAAATTAATTATAAATTCTTTTAACTTATTTCCATTGTTACTCCAATAAACGGGCAAGACTTGTTTATTCCGATCCCGAGCTGATGAGTTTGAAGTATTCATGGTCCGTTAGCTACAATTCACCACGTGGCAACTCCATCAAATTCTCTTTTGCAGGAGACTTTACAATAGTACATTCGTACTTTTGTTGCAGCTGTAATTTTGGTCTTTATCTCTGCCACCTCCTGGAGGATAAGTTACTAGGGTTATTGGGTTGGGTTAATTATTCACTTTCTTTTGCCAACCTATTTTGCAGTTCATTCCCACCGGATACCACAGGATTATAGACTCCTCATCCTTATTATAGCCGTATACTGATAATATTCGTCTTTTGATTCATAATGTCACATTACTTGGTTTATTTAAATCGTGAGTCTTTTATGTTCTAATAAGAACACTGTTTGTCTTTCTTTTACCTCACAGAGCGTCTTTGTCTTAAAAATTTTGCTGAACTGTAATAACCTGCTTCAACAGGATTTATCAACAGATCTCCGGCTAAGCTGTCGTTATAAATGTGCAAATTATTAATCAGATGGTTGCCTCCTAAGCATTCACACTCACGTTTTGTTATATATGATTCAAAGGAACTATTGAAGAGTTCAGTCAGTGTGTATCTTTTATTGTGTAAAAAGTGGGAAAATTAATAACATGCCTGGTCCTGGACGGCAGGGTTTGAGTTGAGATTTTCAGACACATGCACGCCACTACCGGACAAAGTCCTAACTTCTTCAGCTTGTTACACTTATCTATTTGAATGACCTTTTGGGGCTGATAAACTTTGATAGTTTTAAATTTCAGTATAATAAAAATTAACAAGGCAATGAACAAACTTATATATATATTTTTTTTTAAGAAAGAAATAATTGAAATAATTTCACCAAGTAATTGTAGTACATTAATTTAGTAGGGTTTTACATTTAATTTGACAAAAGCAATGATAGATTATACAGTTGTTATAACAAAATTAGTCCATGTAACATTCATTGATAATTATATTATTTAGATATCTATATTAGTGTGTCGATGTCTTTCTAACAAGAACTAGTGATACCATCCTTATCCGTTGTTATAGAAGACCATGTATCCTCCCTTAATACTGCAACAGGGGCGGAGGAAGAACGAGTGAGAGAGAGAGAATGGATAAAAAAAAAAAAGGAAAAAAAAGTTGATTTATTGAGCATGGCAGAGGTGCCAACGGGGTGGCGGGGAAAGACACCCCTGCTGTTCTAATATGTGTGAGTTCGGAAAGCGATGTCACCCATTAATATAACTGTCACCCCTTTACCACTGTCATAGTACAGGCGAGGCAGAACAGGAGACGTTCACAGCCAGTGACAGCCACTATGTCGCCCGTCTCTATACCAATACGGTCTGTCTCTTTTCCCTACTTTGATTATTATGTTGTTATAAATTTTTGCAACTACAAATTGCATCACATATTACCAACAAAGAAGTAAAAATATTTCCTTTTATTTCTTTTCTTTTTTTTTAAATATTTTCTTTTCTATTATTGTTGTAAAAGGAAATATTGCGTTGATGCCATGTTTTCTGTATTTTTAGCGGTTATATTTAATTTTAATTTTTTGAAGTCTCCCGAATCTAGAAAAAAAATAAAAAACTTGTAACGATTCATTTGTCAGTCTCTTTCAATTTGTGTCTGTCTATGTATATAAATGTATCTGGACAAAATAAATCAAAATCGAAAAAACACAGGAAGTAAACTCCTGCCTTTTCATCGTAACAGTATCAATATTAGGTTAGAGCAAAATCGTTGGTCTCGAAATTGCATTTTATTCAGACCTGAGGTTATAATGTTGCACTTCAGAACATGTTGAAATTCAGAAAAAAAATGCATTGCCGAAAACATGCGCCTAATTTTGTGTGTCCACAATGCTGGATGATCATTGGCTTTGTTAAACAATTTTAATGCTAGTATAAACAATAGTTATGTTTGTCCGTTGTTAATCAAACAAGAAAAAAATTTTCAGAGACATTTTCCGTGATAGCCTGCTTCATTTTGTGGTCATCGATCGGTTTCAGGCGTTCGCCCATCTTCAGGATGCGTTTTATCAGACAGTGTGCTGTGTTATCACACTGTCTGACAAAACGCATCCTGAAGATAGGCGAACGCCCGAATACGATCGATGACCACAAAATGAAGCAGCCTACCATGGAAAATATCTCTGATGCTTTCCAGCTCTGCGGAAACAACCACCACAACAAAGAAAAAATTTTATTGGATTGAAAAACTTTTTATTTTTAAAAATTTTAACAGTTTGAACCAAACAGTATCCTCCTCCAACATTTAACTCCCCATTCGTCCGTACCAAAAGTGTCCGAAACGTCGGATAAACTTTTATAAATTAAGTTTCTTATTTGGCTCCAACCAATTAATTTTTCGCTTGTTTTATTTTAATGCTAGCTTTCCAAGTTTCGGTTCCTTTTTTAATCCAACGCTGTTACTATCGCATTTGGTCATCTTTCTATGGATATTCCAATATAAATTTGTTAATCTAGAAGATATCGTCGGAGCTTGATGTTAGAATATATGAAAAATTTTGGTAGAAACTGAGTGCCCGCCCACTTGCCATTTCGTCGATTGGATAATTTGCAAGGTCAATTCAAAACATTGATTTTACGCGTATCCATGTCATGTCAACAGTCTGAATATAGTTACTGCAAAACTTCTTGGCGCAGTTGGAGGAACTCTGTGCTTTTCTAGGAGCATGTATCCCCACGTTTTTCCAGCAGCTTATCGGCGAGAAACTTCAGCTTAATTTGCGCTCACATCCGAAGCTGTTATACATTTTGCTGAAGTAATATCTTTGGACTTATTATCGTTGCCTCCTTGGCAAGTATATTAGGTTTCCTCTTGCCACGAATTCCGCAATGGTATGGAAACTGTTGGTAGTACAAGCACTTGGCCACCAATTTTATTGTTATTCTGGGTGTGTATTATTGTTTTGTTATATATGGGATTCAATTTTATTATATATATATTTTTTTTTGGAGAGTCATTGAATTTGGAAGGAAATTGGTACTGTTTTCTTATAGATCATTTTTATTTTTTTTTTTAAATAACACATCGATGGAAGGAGGTTGAGCATTTATTTGAATATGCTCGATTCTGGTTAGTGTTAATGGAAGATTTAGTTATTTTTGAGTGGTGATTGTATGGAATAGTGAATGTCCGTCAGTGCAGTGCTGGTCAATAAGTAATGTTTAATGTGTTAATGGTTTCCAGAAGGAAGAACACTATTAAGTTCATTGTTTTACGTATGGAGAGACCAGAGGATGTGACAGTTAGGTCAAATTGAACCAAACCAATTCTCCCTAACTCGTCCTCCTCACTACACACACACACACACATACGCACACACATATATTTACAGCCCTAGTTTATTTTTAACTTCCTACTGTTGTTGCTCAGTTACATGATCAACACTATGTGCACACTCTTTCCTGGTAGTTCTATATTATTGAAATGTTTATCACTAGTGGCATCATCATCATCATCATCATCACCAACACCACCAAGGAGAACGGTCAATGTCTCTGTCCTTCACTATTCTATTAGTCTTTGAACACTACGACTTCTTCAGTGGCAATTCTTTAAATTTTTATTTTATTTTTACCCTATTCATTTTGTTACTACTCCATGTTCTGTCTCATTCCTACTTACATACATACACCCCATCATAATAAAACCATTATCTACCACCCCCCATAGTCCAAACCTAAATCTTCTACACCTCACTCGCTCTTACTCTCTATAAACTATGTGCGGAAAACGTTATAACCCAAGTAATGCTACAATAAATTATACTTTCATAGCTTCATATTTTTACAACCTTGTTTCTGAGTCGTAAAAATCTTATCCAGGAACAGTGTGTCTCCCCTCCTTTTTTTTTTTATACTCTAGTAATCGGATGCTTATCTTTGTTATAAACTGGCTATACTTTTCATGTGATGTACTGTATTTTGTTACCCACTTATATGGATGTATTTGTAGAATTAGTTTGATGGATTTAATATTCGAGAATAATAGCTTCATTTTCTACTTCTCTAATCCCCATTTTTTTTTTATTATTATTATTTTTTTTTTTATTGCTTATTTTGTCTTACTGCTCTAAAAAGGTGTAAAACGACCATTTCAAATTTTTGAAATTAAGTTCTGTTTAAAGAAAAATCTGGTGTTAAACACTCATAGAACCTTTTTCTTTTATTGCCAAAATTACATTTTAAGTAACAAATTTTACAAATGTTGGAGTATACCATACACGCACTTTTAGGTTTGGTAGTGAATGTGAAGTGGTATGTGAATTCGAATGTGTATGTAGTGGAGTTGATACGTCTTATTACGTGTACATTGGTGGGTTCGGTTGTACTGTTCGCCAACATACTCCCTAGGTGATCTGATTCGAGGTCACTGGCAGGCGAGGAGTTTGACTAGGGCGCGACATCTGTTAAAAAATAACGCTCAGCGAGGTCAGAAACCTCGCTTAGACCAAAAATGCTGGCTTATTTTCAACAAAAGGTGTCAGAAAAGTTACCATAGTGTAACGGCAAGAGAGAGAGCCTATCCCGACCGAGAGAAAACACACTCTCTCTGGTACTCTCTGACTTAAGCAGGCTAGAGTGGGGAGAACCTGTATATAAGCCAGTAAGAGATCTAGATATCAATCTATCAGATTCAAACATACATCGCATCATGACATATCTCTACTCCCACCTTTTATTCTATAAAATCATTACAAGTCCAGTGCAGTTTGTGTAAACTTGTAGTTATATTATAACAGTGTCTTCATATCCCGTCTAATTAATCAATCCTAATTTCTCTCCTCATAAACTTCATTAAAATAGGGATAACTGGCAGCCAAGCTTGGTTCATAGCGACGTCGATTTTTGATCCTTTGATGTCGCCCCTTCCTATCATTGCGAAGCAGGTAGCGTTCCAAGCTAGCCCAGAAATATTGGTTGTGCAATTTATAGTTTTTTTTTTTAAATCTTAGCTACCCCCCCACCAAAAAAAAAATCCGTCTGTCTTCAATTTTTCCGAATAAAGTTTTCACATAAAATTTATAAATTTATAATGAGATGTTTATACGGCAACGGCTAGCAGAAGAGTTTTCTAAAGGAAAAAAAAAAAATTGATTTTTTTTTTGCTCTACGTTTCGGGTACCATTGTGCGCTTCTTCAGGAGTTCTGCAAAATATTATATTTAAATATTTATTTATAAGTTTATGTTTGTGGGGTATCATTCCATGTTTAAAGAAAAAAAAAATCGTTGGAGCAGTTTTCGATAAAAACTTTCAAAAAAAACCTCAGTCGTTTTTTTTTTTAATTGTCCGAGAAATTCATTTAAGTAGACGATTTAAGGAAGATAATTCAAAGCACAGTCACGAGCCTGAGACAGTCTGCTGAATATTCCTGGTATTCCTGAAATGTGATAAATTATTGTTCATTTTAGTGACAGTCGTCTTTGAGATCCTACAACTATGTTAGAATAGTTATCATAATTAAATAATAAAATGTTTACAATCGAATCTTCTATTTTATTTCGAAAGTAAATTATATTTCGAAAGATTTGATTTAGCATATGTTAGAAATAAATTTAGATTTATTAAATTATCGTTAGTCAATTTAATTTGATAAGTTAACTCCTATTTCTCATAAATTATTTCTATTTTAACATTTTTGTACTTTACTATGTTTATAATATAGTACATATAGATTAAATTTCATATATTTTTTAATTTCAAGGAAAGTAAATTAGTTTAACAACTGATAGGCATCATCATTTACATAGAAAATCTAGTAATTAATTTTAATATTCAAATTATTTTAGTGAAAATTCATTAATAATTAGAATTTTTTTTTTCTTCAACTATTTTAATATTATGAATAATAAAATATTCCTTTAGGTTTATTACCCCACAACATATTTCACATAGATTTTCCCTATTTCTTGTCATTTTTTTTTTTTTTTATTATAATCATTCTAGAATGTTTTTTATTTATTGAAAATATATCGTCAACCTAAGTACAGTAATATTAGAATAAATACCTTTTCAATTGAATTTAACTTATCAATATTTTTGTATGATAAATAGTAATTTATATATATTTTTTTTTGTTTTTTGTTTCAGGTGAGTTAAATTTTCTCAAATTAATCATTCCCATTTAATTAGGTAAGAAATATGAATTTTTAAAGTCATAATAAATTTTTGTAATGAATTGCTAAATTATAGCTAATTTTTCGTCAAAATATTTTATGTATATATATTTTTTTTTCATAGCCTATAATAGCAGTTTTAATTACACTGAATTTATATTTATTGCCGTCATGTCTGTTTTTGTTTAATGTATATATATATAAATATTTTTTTTTTTTATTACTCTACACCTTTTTTTTTTTCATTCATCTTTTATCGTTTTTTTTATTTTTCTACGATTTATGTCTTGTTTCCTCTTTGTTAAATTCATTATACATATAATTAATGTATTAACACTCTTCAAGATTATTATTATTTTTATTATTATTATTAACATTATTAAAGTTATAATATCTTCCTTGAGAAGCTGTAATTAATTTAATTTGGTTAAAATAACATATAATATATATATTTTAATTTTTAGTGTTAATTAGAATTAGAATATACAATGATGTGATTTTTTTTTTTTTTTTTACGAAAAAATTTAATTACAATTTGTGTGACGTCAGTTGTGGGTAAATATCTATATATATAAAAATTCAGCATCCGTATGTTTGTGGCCGCAAAACTCGAAAAGTAATCGATGGATTGACTTGAAAATTTTACACAACGTTACATTTCTATATAAGAGTGTTTATATATACTTTTTATTCCGAAGTTCCCACGGAAACGGGAAATTCCGAGTGTTTCGTGAGTTTGGCAGAAATAGAGAGACTCAGACGCGTTGCGATGGTGGTTCACCCTCTTTCTCAACTACTTATAAGTACCTCTATTCCGAAGTTCCCACTAAAACGGGAAATTCCGAGCTAAAATCCGTTCAAACGGCATATTGTGTTAGCACTTACTTCTTCAGGTATTGCTGCCACATTGATGGAAGGAGGTAGAACAGCGCATTCAGCTCTTAAACTGTCATGACTTAATCATGCACTTCACAGAAAACACAACATGTAACATTTCTAAAATATCAGGAATGGGAAAGGTTCTTCTTCGGGCGTGCAAAATCATTGTATGGGATGAGTGTACAATAGCTTATAAGAATCGGAAGCATTAGACCATACATTGAAAGACTTGTGAAATAATCAGGCTCCATTTGGTGGAGCATTGGTGTTACTATCCGGTGACTTCAGGCAAACGCTTCCAGTGATACGTCGCTCAACACTAGCTCATGAATTGCACACCTGCTTGAAATATTCAACCCTTTGGAGTACAGTAAAACAAATTCATTCAACAACGAATATGAGAGTTCAACTTCAAAACGATACAATAGCTGCCATATTTTCAAGACAATTACTCGAACTCGGTAACGGCACTGCTCTTACAAATCTGGAACATTGTACATTCAAAAGAAGAATTAGTAGACAGGGTATTCCAAAGCATCGAAACAAATTATCAAAATCACGCATGGTTAAGCCTAAAAATTAGACTGAGCCACAGCGAAACGTGGTCGGGTTAGCTAGTCCTTTATAAAAACTTCTCAAAGCTTCACGATGATAGTGCAAAAGAAATGCTAGGTGATCCTAGGTAAACTAATCAGCAATCTTTCTTTTAATCTTTTCATAAAATCAAATTTTTTTTATTATCACTCTACTGCCTAGCATTATTCATAAATTCCAATCTTAAAATCCATCCACTTAATTACTTATTAAAATAAAATTTTTTGTTATTCTAAAAAAAAATCATAAATTAATCAAATATAGATTTGAAGCGTACGCTTGTTGCATTGATGGAATCCATTTAAGAAATATGTTTTCCTGATAAAAAAAAATCACAAAACTCAAAACTGAAAACTGTATTATTACATTACTTTGTGTTGTGTAGAATATATTATTTTAAAATTTACAAAATAAATAATAGGAAAGACAAAAGAAGAAGAAAAATGGTGCATTAAATATCTTCTAGAGGAAATCATACACATCTGCAGCAGGCTGATCTATGTGAAACTAAAATGACGATCACATGAACAGAATGCTATATTTTCCTTTTTACACATGGATTCCTTATTTTACCTTTCCTTTATATTGACCATCGTCCTTTTTAACAGTAACTATATAAGTCAGAAAGTTGTGTGTGCGAATTCCTAGTTCATTCGGGGCCACTTGTAGTTGTCATTGTCTGTTTCTTGTATGCCCAGGGGAGGGAAGGGGGGGGGGGGAATAAAGTTTCTATTGTTGTTGTCGTCCCCATAGACAGTACCGATCTGTTTCCACACAATTCACTACATTATTCGCCAACTATTGTTCTCATTGCTGTTGAGAAAAATACAGTTTTTTCATTTCAGTTTTGACTAGTATTTTTCACAGTTTTCAAATATATCAAGTGATGTTGAAGTAGCTTTCAATAATACCACCAAAATTTAATTGGCTATGCAATAGATTAAATATAGGCTAATAAATGTTCCGATCAAATCTAGAGTGCAATTTGCAAAACACTTTCCATCTTTTCCATATTTTACAGAAAGAATCTATTAGGTAAATACTATATTATTGTTTGTACCTTTCTATTAAATTATTCCGAAATAACTTTCCCTGTTTGATCAGAGCTCATTAAATTCCGCATTTGTATTTCATTTTTATGGGTTAAACTTTATATTACCAAGTTTTTTTTCAACAACTCCATTTATTATGTGGGAGTAACGAATACATTCAGGTTTTTAATTAATTGTTGTGGTGGTTGGTTCCGCAGAGCTGGAAAGCATCAGAGACATTTTCCGTGGTAGCCTGCTTCATTTTATGGTCATCGACCGGTTTCGGGCGTTCGCCCATCTTCAGGATGCGTTTTTCAGACAGTGTGACAGCACAGACTTGCACAGAGCAAATTCAGTTTTACACACTGACTGGTGTTTTCAACTGTATTTAAAACTAAACTCTTAAACTTTAAACTTAAACTAAAACTAAACTTTAAACTTAAACTAAATCTAAACTCTTAAACTTTAAACTTAAACTTAAGCTAAACTCTTAAACTTAAACTAAACTTTAAACTTAAACTAAAACTAAACTCTTAAACTTTAAACTTAAACTAAGAGTTTAAGAGTTTAGTTTTAAATACAGTTAAAACACCAGTCAGTGTGTAAAACTGAATTTGCTCTGTGCAAGTCTGTGTTGTCACTGTCAGAAAATCTCATCCTGAAGATGGGCGAAAGCCTGAAACCGGTCGATGACCATAAAATGAAGCAGGCTACCACGGAAAATGTCTCTGATTTTAATTAATTTCCCATAAAATTTAATTCGAACAGTATAAGCATTTATTTTTTTTTATATGATTTATAAAATTTTTCCATTTCATTTTTAACGATATTTTAATTTTAAATATTATTATTCATCAAATGTAATTTATAAGCTTTTGTATTTATATATTACATTAGTTTACAGATTTGGGGTTACAAGTGATCTGTGATCAGTTGAAAAATCCTATCGATATTAAAAAATTAAGACTAAAAATTGGAACACAAGTTTCACCTTAAAATACATACATAATACTGTATAATTGTAATTGTTCTATTACAAATAAATATGTGCGGCTCACAGTGTATTTTTATTTTTGATTTTGGTCTAGTAAACAATTTCGGTTAGACATCACTGACTGGCGTAGGGAAATGGTTAATGGTCGCTCTAGCAGCCTGTAGAATTGTAACCGCCTTTAGTGACTAACGTTAATTCACCGTTGAAATGCATAACAACCTATATATTAGTCTGCCCTACAATAATTTTCTAATGCATACCATTTAACAACCTCTTTCCTCATTTTCAAATAAAGTGTGCAAGATTTATTTTAATTCAACAATACTGACATGGAATCACCACTATTAGTGGTCGTACATACTGTGTAAAAGAACTTTTTTTTTTATTTGTGGCTAATAATGCTTACGATGAGCAAGTTTCTACTAAGAGCTGCAAACATTTATCTAATCTAACCTTGGACTTTTGAATATGAATATGGGGAATAATTTATATAAAGCTTGAGATGGTATTTTTTTTACATATCCGATTCAATTTTATACTAATATTATTCGAATTACACAAATTAGTTATTGTAGGTGATGGAAATTTCAAAATTGCTGTCATCGTTTTTTTGTTTTGTTTAAAATATAACTTTTCCAAAGATACAAGTTAAAAATATAATACCAGGTAATTGTAGAGAGCTGGTCACACAGCATTATGAAAGTAGGGTATCCTGTTTATTATAGTATTAAGATAGTGCATTATAGCGGTGCATGCGTCAGTATGTTGTCGTAATGTTGGTGGAGATAGTCTGAAGAAGGAGAGTACTGCTGTCTTGTGGAGTGGAAGGAGGAGAAGGCAAGATCGGCTTGTCAATTAGAATTAGGCACGCCTTAAACTCTCCTGCTGTCATGAATTATAACTCATAGGGCCGACAAGAGATCAAACCTTTGTTATGCTTATTAAGAGAGGGGTGATGGTGTGGCGCGTAAAGCAGAAATGTTTAGTAGATGTTTGTTGTGCTGCGAGAGGCAGGGGGTGGTGGTGGATGCTGTATAGTACCACTTCTCTTCTCTTCTCTTCGTACACTGGGATGCGATAATAGTGGGTTTGTGTGTGCCTGTGGTAGAATTAAAGTTGAGAGGGACTCCGCGCTTTACTGCCAGAACTTGCTCTATGAAAAGGCATTCCCGCTTCAACGCTTATTTCTGGCTTCCATAGCTCCATCTCCTTCCTCGCTATTGAACATAGCGCACATTTTTAAGATAATAACCCTTTCACAAGACTCTTTTTCTCTTCTTTCATACTGTTACATATATATTTACATATTACTTCCCTCTTTTTTTGTTTTTTAATAATTTAAATAGAGAAAAAGCTTTTCTAAAAATACACTTTGTGCATACTGCTGTTCTTACCGCCAATAGCTGGAAATTTGAATAAAAACTCTTGGAAGAAAAAGAGGAAAGCTTAGAAAGAAATTAGTCGATGATGTACAAGAGAGCTTAAATTGGAATTCAAAATAAAATTTGGAATTAACTAAAACAAAAATTATTTTTAGTTAATATACAATATAATTTATTATTTTATTTGTTTTTAGTAAAATGCCCTATAAAAAGATGCAGGACCCCCACATAAATGTTACAAATATATAATTTTATTAAAATAATTTGTAACGACAACTGTGGGCTTACCCTCCCGCAAGTACGGGTATTGCACCCCTAGTTTCACCATTGTAAAAAAAAAATTGACCTTACTAATTGTAACATTGTTACTACATATAATCTATATTAAAGTTGTAAGCTGTAATATTTAAGTTATGAAAAACGAATAGGGTGTAAAAATAATTTCATATACTTAGTAGGCAGTAACTATTCGGAGACTGTAGAATCTAATAATATATAAACATTGTCATTTGTTCTTCATGGTGTAAAATAATTTTTTGGTTCACTTGATGATGACTTCCTTAAGTCGAAATGTCTCAAGAGATATAAAAAATAAAACAATTATCTAGAATTGATAAGTTTTACTAACACTAATCCACGGAAGGGATTAGCTCAGTGGTAGTGCGGCGGACTAGCAACTCGGAGGTCCCGGGTTCGAATCCAGCATGCTGCTCTTAGGTGTTTGCTTCCTAGGAACCTCTACACTTACTATCCGGCGTTGGACGGTGTTGTCTTAGCTAGAGGACACTGTTCGGAGGTTGGCAGTGCACTCAGAAGGCTCCGGTGGAGGCACAATAGATCTTTCAGGTCGTAGTGCAGTATTCCTCCATATGTACATATATGTGGAATGACAGTCGTGAATGGCGGTCATCCTGCGATGAACACAGTTGGTCGCGGCCCGGCCATTGGCGCCTCAGCCGCCTTGGAGAATTGGAGGGGATTTTTGTTGGGAAGAGGTTAGCTACCAAAGGATTAGGGTGTGATGCTAAGTTTTGATGAAATTTATTGTAGCGAGTTTTTTTGGCAAGTTCAGTGATGAATGGAATGTTGAGATCAGTGTGTATAGTATAATTGCTTACATAAAAGGGAGCGTTTAATAAGCGGCGGAGTATTTTAGATTGAAGGGTTTGTAGTCTGTTGATGTTGGATCTTTTAACCGTTCCGTAAAGCTCAAGTCCGTAAGCCCATACTGGTGCAAGTAGAGATCGTGAGCCAAGCCCGGCGGAGTTCTGACTCCGTTCTCACGAGTAGCGGAAAGGTTTCGTGGTGGTCGAGGTTTTGCGATGATGATAGTAGCGTCCCCATGCTGTCTGAGAGGTGTTGCATGAGATGTTCCATGCAGCTCACGGGTTTACTCTCTTTAACAACATGGTGCAAGTAGAGATTGGGTACGGAATACCGCTTCATCTGAATGGCAGGGCAAAGTCCCGGCCTTGTCAGGAGGGTGTTGCAAAACCGTAGGCTTATGGGCAGGCTTGCCTGTCCTAGGTCGGGCCGGTGACCATTCTAGGCCTTTAAGTAGGCGTTTCTAGCAAGGACTCGTACAAAATGGTACCACGGAAACGTGAGTCAGCCCGGCAGAGCTTGCTCTGCAATCACGTGCTAGGGAATGGACCCGTGTGGGTCGCGTGTTAGCAGATATAGATTTTTCCAAGCATTTCTTTTAAGATGGGCGGGAGTTGGTTAGTTTGCCTTCGGGAATAGTTCCGCCTTCTCCCAATCCCTCACAAGAACATGTTGCAACTAGAGAACCATAATATTCTAAAAAAGAACAATAAAAACTAAACACTAATCCTCAACTCCCTCAATTCAACATCCACTTTCAGAATTGAACGAAAAATCCGCATTATTTCGATCTTTAGTCTTTCTTTAAGCTTAAATGTCTTAATGTTTTTAATTTCACTTCCCATAGTTTAAGTAGTTCTTCAGAGGTTTGACTCTGGATATAAGGGGATTCTCTAGTCATTATGCTTTATAATTATCTCGTTTTGGTTGTGTATTTTCTTTACTTTTGATTATAACACAGTTTTTTTTGTTTGACTGAAAATAAAAAAACAAAAAGGTAGAATGTGTTTACGACGCAATTATATATATAAAAAAATAAGACGATCTAGGAAGCACATAATAAAACCATTTTCATAAAAATAAATAAGAGAACAAGTTAAGCACCGTGTACATAGACTAAAGGAATAATTTACATATTTTAACGATTGTACTGTAAATGGCTTCATTTAACGTTTCAGTAAAAACCATTGTCGATAAACTGAACTAGTTGACAAACTGTAAATAATATTATTTTATCCTTTTTATTGTATACTAAAATTTTGTTATAAATTGTATGATATGGTGATAAAAATAATAAAAATAAAAATAAGCTATGTGTGTGTGGAACGGGAAGAAAATATTGTAGATAAATTTTCCTTTATTTACTATAAAATTAAGATTTATAATGAAATTCTACATTATTATGATTCGTTCGATGTTTTATGGTAATTTAATGTACTGTAAAGTGTTTTTATTATTGGATAATTTATTGTTTATGTTTAATATAAAAATTTAATTCCATTTTTAATTGAACATTAAATACCTTGTTTTCAGCAAATATGTGCACTTTTTTTTTCTTTTTTTTTTACCAGGCATAAGAGGAAGTATTCGATTTTTCGAAACTTCATGCTTTATATTTCCAGACTTTGAAAAGATTTTATTAATTACTTTTGTTTGAAGCAGCATAATTTGCAGACGTTAAATATCTCAGTTCCACATTTATATTGCATTTTAATACATGGAATGTTTGAAATAAAACGGTTATCAATATGTATACATACAACTGCAACACATAAAAATGAATATATCAACAGTATAGTTCAAATCCCGTTAATTGGATTGGTGGGGCATTAGTTTCGTAGTCATTAATATTTCTCTGAATGGTATAAATGCTCAATTGTGGAAAGAATAAGAGATTTTGTTCAGAATAGTGTGCTTCATTTTTTTTTGCCATGACAGATTTCAAGCGACATTTATGTTCACGATGTTTTAGAAAACAGTGTTATATCACTGAAAGCCTAAGTCAAAAAATGAGTTTATTTGTTGATATTAAACAGTAAAATATCACTATTTATAAGAGAACCTGAAAATGATCATCCAATGACACAAAAATTTTAAATCTCCTTAAATAATTTTAGTTATTAATGGAGAGGAAGGCAATTAGGAAATTGGGAGAAGATGACTGAAATTTGGGAAAGTAAATTTTGGTTACATCTTGGGTTGAAAGAGATATTTCAATCATTGTGAATAGTGAAGTATATTATATAAAAAGAACATTAGAATGTTTCGAAGGATTATCAATACAAGACTGTTAGAACATTTAGGAAATCTCCACAGCTTGAGTGATCTCATACGATCAAATTGGCCTTAATAACAACAGGATTAAAATCTTTGTTTTAGGTTCATTTTGAATGTCTCTAAGGTCGGTACTTAACGAATCAGCATTTTCTGTTCATAACAGAAACGAATCAATGAATATTTATCATAACCATTTCGTTGACTCATTAATTGGGAGTCAAATATATAGAGAAATATTTGATCTTGATTGGATTTTAGCTCTGGCATATTGTTTTTGGAACGTTACAAGTTTTAAAGAGTTTTCTTTTGTATGATCTTACATTTCTCAACATGTTTTACATTAAATATGAAGCACTGCATGCAAGAACTAGGACCATCCACTGTTCCATAGTCGGCACTTTTTGTTAATAATATGAACATAATTGGATTAAAGTTCATATTCGTTCCTTAACATGTTGTTATAGTGGTGGCAGAAATTGATTGTGGATGTTGTGATTGAAATGGTGTAAATGGAAACACACACACTATCTGACTCTCACAATTTATATTTGAATGAATTTACTGGGTAAGGAGAGTTGGCGAGTGAGAGGTATAGCAGTTTGAGTGATCGAGCGATGATTGTTGGCAACGTGATGAATGTAGAACGGTAGAGTTGGCTGTTCAAACGCCTGAAGAGTGTTGTGACTAATCAGAATTCTTGCTTGTTCTAACGGTGGTGAGCTAGGTGGTAAGTTTTTAAGGTTGAAGTTGTAGCATCTCCTCAAAGTTGATCTTCCGATGCTTTAACTTTCATTTAATTTGTCTTACCGCTGACAGCTTCTAGGTGAGAGATTGGCTGACGAAGTTGAAGCCCATTCGCCAGTACATATAGTGGGCATGACAGGGGTATAATCCATGGTTGACGTGCGCTTCGAGGCTCACTGGCGGCGCCTTGCGGTTGTTAATGGAACTATTGAATCCAATTTTTTTTTTTTTTTTGCAGCTTTTGTGTGGTGAATTTGCTGGCATTTGGTTTCATTTCATTATCCTCATTGGTTTTTATCATTATCACCTATTATTTTTCCATTACACTATTTCAGTTTTAATCAATAAGTTCTTTTAAAACCTTTTTTCTTGGAGCTCCGCATTTACAAGTTTCATCAGATAATAGTTTTTTTTTTTTAATTTTTTCAGAATTCATGATTAAAAAGCACCTATAGTTCTCGAAAATATAAAATAAAAAAATCAACTTTTTCACATACATCTCTGCTAGCCATTGCCGTATAAAACGTTCCCATTAACAATTACAGTTACAGAAATAATTATTCCTTATGATTTATGTATCACATTTGAATTTGTTAAAGGACAGTTATTAGTACTTAAGTGCAGATGGATAAATAAATAGTATATGAGACTTTATTTAAACTTATTCTGGAGAAATGGAATTAACTAAAAGTACTGTTTCCGGTGCAGTTGTAATAGTGACAGGTGGCAACCGTAGAGAACGTACTTCCCTGCACGACCAGCGATAATGATCCCTGCAATTTCTTATTTGCTCAATTCAAGATAACCCACATGACAGTGCGTCAGATAGGTTAATGCACGTTCTTCTTTAATCACGCATATAATTAGTTTGTACACCATTTATTTATCCATTTTGAATACTTATAACGGTATTTAACTGTACCATTTTCCATTATTATTTTTGATTAAATAAAGTCTGTATGTAAAATTAAAATAACCAAATAAATTCGCAACGAGCTGGTCTGCCTTATGATTTGTGTAATATTAATAGTGGGTTCTCCTTATACCAGAGGCTTGTTGCTTTTCTGAGGAATACTATTTCTTTAATAAGATTTAGGAAAAGATAGGTTACTAATTAGATTGGGTTAAATGCTTGACTCTATTTTAGTGGGAAGCGGAATATTGAGGATCCTCTTCGAATGAGGTATACATATATTTATTAGCGCCAATGCCTTTATTAGCAGAGTGGTAATACGAATGTCTTTAGATTCTTATTTTAACCGAGGGAAAGAAAATTTTGTAAAAGTACTTCACTTCCGCATGTGTAGAGCTTATATATTTAGGATTGGGAATAGAACATTTGGTGGATATGGAATATGTAAAAATATATTTTATCCAAAGATGCACATGTCCCTTCTTGTATATTCTGATGAGGATTTTTACAGTGATTACAGAACTTCTAATTAATTGATGGAAATTAGTCATCATTAGGTAGACAAAATACAATACAAAGGACCTACTTCCTTTGCTAGGATCAAAGAGATGGCGCAAATCTCTCTTAACTCAGTCCTTTTCCGTCGTCGTGAGGATGGCCAAGAGAAGAAGATCAGCCAATCTTCTCCGTCCGCCAGTGAGTTACACATTTTAATTAGGATGCCAAGAATATGTGGAATCAGTTTTAAGGATAAAATTTGAGGGGCGCTAATAACCTTAGAAGTTGATGAGGACAAAAATTCAAATATCATTTTAGTATAGGTGAAATATAAGTGATGATATTTCGTCACCAAATTGAACAGCAGTTGCCTGCAGTCTCTAGGTGATTTTCATCTTTCGAGGAAAGAGACTTAATTAATAATATAAACAAAATACGCGCCTTGGTATTTTGCTATAAATAAATTTAGCTCGGCACTCGTAGGGAAGGTCACCAATTTATTACTTGCAATTTAATTATTATAAGATGCCACTAGGTATCTGAGAGATTAGAAGCATGAACTGCAATTCTGAGAAGTATCGTATCTGAGGATTCGAGTCCCAGCATTGACGTTGAATTTTATTTGATGAATTAATCATGAGTAATATTTAGTAAAGTAACTTTGCTATTTCTTCCGTCCACGTTTGTGGATGTAAAGTCTGCCAAAAAAAAAAAAAAAAATAAGTAAGCATTACTTTACCTGTTCAATAATAATAACTTAATTGAAGGTTGTTATTTATTGATTATTGAATATAGTAAATTTATTTATTAAATTATTAATTATATTATAATAACAAACCATACAGTAAGATCATGTTTACTGTAATTTTTATTTTATTATTAAAATCTTCACAGAGGCAAGTTATTATAATGTCAATGAATAAATAAAAACTAGGAGATTTGGAGTTATGGACGAAAAATATCTTTATATATGACCCTTAGATATTTTTGCTGCCTAGGAGGGATAGAATGCGGGAAGTGAGGGGAACGAAAATATGGCTGTCAGTCAATTAATAATCGGGTCGGGTACGACCGGTGATATGTTGTTAAGAAGAGATTCTAACAGTTATTAAGTTTGTTATTTATTCAGAAAATAAGTTCTATGCCAAGGAGATTCACATTTATACTTTTATCGTAACAGATTAAACTTATTCCTTTATGTATTCCAAGGCTAGTTTGAAGTGCATTCTCTCTGAGAGATATTTGTGTGAGTAGGAGGGTACAGAGATTTAAAAAAAAATAAATAAATAATACATATAAGGTGGATAGTATTTTATATATATATATAAAGCTAGTAACGACATGAGCATATTAACAACATAGTGATACTGTAAAGACGACTATTTATGATTTAAAACTTACCACAACCTATTTCCTACGATATAATAAGATTTTCATTTTGAAAAAATTATATTCAAGACACCTTCATCAAATTATTCTACCATTTTTATTCTATATTTAATTCTTTTAGAATGGAAATTAAAATTCTATTCTCCTTGAAAATAGCATTTATAAATATTTTTGCCCCATACTTATGATCAGCTTTATGCAAATATATTTCCCACCTGCCCTTTACCTTCTTCAACGAAGCGTTTATACTATTTTACATAACTTTTCCTCGCAAAGAAATGATCTTTTGATTAACTTTAGCGTGCTATTTCTTTTGATATATTTATGTTTTTCATTTTATTTTATTTTTTCAAATTCTGCAGTACTGAGAACACTAGTAAAATAAATTTAAACCCATAGTTACAATCAATTACAATAAAATTGTAAATGCAATTTTCTCTTTGGAAGTTTATATATTTAATCCATAATTTCAGATTCTTCTGCTAAATGGCTGTATAATTTCGCAATTTTAATACTATGTCTCTCCTTATTTAAATATTGAAATAATATTCCTTTTCTCTTAAATTTTTAATAAACAGTTGAATAATAATAAATCCATGCACTTAATGTTTATCACAAATTGCGGTAAAAAATAAAAAATAAAATATAGGAACAAATAACGGATTTAAAACACACTTCACATGTCACGTAAAACAGATAATAATCTGAAGTGTTTTCTCGTTTAGTGTATTAAAAAAAAAATTGTTATCTTTTTTTTCCCGAGGCATTTATTAATATTGTATTATCAGTTTTTTAAATTTAATGATCTTATGATTTACGTTTTTTTTTTTCAAAATGGCTATTTTGTGGTTTATAACAATGTTAACGTCTTGCAAATCACTTTTACCATTGCATTTTACAGTTTTATTTAAATTTCTGGATTTTTTTAAATAATTTTTATATTTGAGTTTATTTTTAGAGAACACAGCCTAGTAAAACTTACTTTACTCACGTGTTGAATATTAATTTTTTCCTCCAATCAGATTAATTTGATTATTGACTTATATAAATATAAAAAAATACTCCTGCAACACTTTGGAGTAACCCTCAATTTCGTCGTTTGATTTCACTTATTGCCGCTAGATGTTCGGCTAATTAGAGTTGAATAATATTACTTTAGGTCACTTGTGAGAAAAAAAAACACTTTTATTTTTTATTTGTGATTAAAAAGTGTAACTTTGCTTATTAATTTTGATTGTCACATTATTACCCATTTGCACAAAAAAGTAATTGTCATTCAGTAGATTAAAAGTCTTTTTACCGGCATTTATGACACTGGGCTCTTAAGATACTTTGCTCCAACACTGAGCCCTTCAGTTTCTTGTTGCAGGCACTTGCTTGTATAGCACTATCTTCGCATTTGATCCGTCTACATCTCGCAAAACAAATTTCCTGGTAATGCCTGCTGATGTGTTGTTTTGGTGAAGTAATGGTAAAGAAAAATGGATCTTAATTTTCTTTGAAAATCGTTTTGTTCATGGTAGTTTTTTTTTTCATTTGCTTTTTTAAAGAAATTTCATCGTACTTTCAGATGATCAAAAAAATTAAAAAGCCTTCTTAGATAAAAATCATAATAGATTACTAATTAGTACTCTATTCTTAATAAACTAATTGGCATGTGGTGTTTTTCTTAAAAAGAAATTCCAATAAGATTAATTACCTTCGTAATTATAATAGTATTATATTCAATAACTATAATAATTTGTTTTTATTAATTCATGCATTTGTAAATTAAGTGTTAACCATATACCGTCGTATTTTTATATGATAGTAGGCTATTTAGGAATAGCGAGTGGGCAGGCTAATGTAACATGATTTACATGTGCTTCCTGATTAGCATTGAAATGGAGGGCAATTGCAGTGGTGATGTTTTAAAATGGTACTATGATTTAATCTTAAAATGAAATAACTATGAACAAATTTGATTAAGTCGTAATGTTCCGACTTGTCCTAATCGATTCTTGAAAAGTAAAATATTGTCTTCGTTAAAGTCTACATATTCTACATTTCTTACAATAAAATTTACTACTATTTATCGCATAATCGTAATTAGAAATTTAGAAGCGTTAAAATATACTGTAATGTTATATATAATTGGGGGGTATAAAAAAGAAATTTGGAGTCGTAAATAATTATAATTTTTATTTTAACTCTTCTCTAAAGGGATCTCGTGAGGTCTGTGTTCACCTGAACTAGGAGAGGATGTGAAATAAATCATACAAAGCTCATTATTATCATGTATATATTTAATAATAACAAAATAAGTTAATAAGTTAGTATCAAATCTTGTCTTAAGATAAAACCAAAATTACAGGGATTAATTCATAATAAGACTTACATATAAAAATTTGTTGAAGGTTGGGTTTGCACCATGTCAGTATTATACATTTTCGGATTGCACTGCTTTTCCTATACACAGATTTCTCATCACTACAAATTTGATCCCTCACTATTTCTGGCCCTACATTTATATAATCCCTCCCTCCACTGAAGAGTGAAAGGAAGGGAAATTCCTTTTATTGTAACTGAAGGTATTCTACCTTCATAACTGTTCCCTATTGTTTTCACCCAACCTTCAAAAACCCCAAATTTCGCCTTACACAAAAATGTAATTTTTGTTAATTTATATTTAACATAAATATCATAATAATATTTATCATTTCTCCTAGAGTTACACATATTACAATACATTTAATTAAAAAAATATACATTCCCTAAAAAATTTTTAATAACAAAATTAATTATTGTTTAGTTAAATAAAATGACATCGTACTACCTGAGCACCTCATTGGCTACTAGTAAATGTTGAGGTATCAATGACCTATGAGTTGTGCGATTAACTAAGGCTGTGACTGTGGTGTATATTGTTTGGGGCTATGATTAGATAAGGTATATTCAGTACTTAATAGGCTGCATTTTTGTATTTGTTAATGCTTTTTTAACTTCACATTATTATTATATTTTGCCGTTTTTGAACTGCTTTAAAATTATATTCACCATATTGTTCGGAATTCATTTAAAAAATAAAATAAAACCCAAAATTTTACTTTGTCGTGTTTGATTTTCCAATGGTCACTGAACATTTATTGAAACATTATTCAGTATCAAAGAATTTGAGAGACTATACTTTGAAAAAAAAAAAAAATTAATCCATGCGTCAGAAAGTATTTTGGGGTAAACCACAAGTACTGAAAAAATTTAAAGAAATAGAACATAAAAATTTAATTATGAGATTTGTCCAGATGGCAATATACAATTGTATCGAGGCCATCAGAGTTTCATAATTTAACTTAAAATGAGAGATTTCATAAGATTTTGGTTTGGGATTTTAAAGGGGAAGTCATCTTATTCCATACATTTGTTGAACATTTGTTCGCTAATTTTATCATCTTGATTATCCTTCCCATTTCCCCTTGGCTTGGAGGGGTCTCTATTGGATACCTGGACATACGGGAATAGAGGGCAATGAGAGGGCGGATCAGTTGACTAGGGAGGCATCATCATTATCATTTTATGGTCCTGAAGCAGCCCTTGCCGTCACTAAAAGGTTTCGCGATAAACAGATTAGACTTTGGGAGACGAGAGTCTTGGACAAATGCTGGGGGACGCGCAGGGGTGCCTCCAAGCTAAAAGATTTATAAAAGGAATTAAGCAGGGAGTTTCGCCTTACCTCCTGCTCGTCAGCGACAGGTCTGAGGACCTTGGGGGCTGGGTGTCCAGTCACTTATTTAACATAGGGAGGACGTCTAGTCCCACTTGTCAAAATTGCGATGACGGAGTCAGGGAAACAGTGTATCACTATCTATGTCAGTGCCCCCGTTTCGCTGGTACTAGGTTTAGCGTATTTGGGAAGGCACCACTCTCGCATGTAGCTTGTGATGGATTGGGAGATGGCGGAACTATTCCCGAAGGCAAACCAACCATCCCCCGCCCACCTAACAGAGAATACTGGACCTCTGCTATCATCATCACAAATCCTCGACCACCACGAAACCATCCTCAACTCGTGAATGCAGAGCAACCTGCCGGGCTGATTCACGATCCCATGGTACCATTTTGTAGGAGTACCTCTAGAAACGCCTACTTAAAGGCCTAGAATGATCACCGGCCCGACCTTGGACAGGCAAGCCTGTCCAAAGCCTACGGTTTTACAACACTCTCCTGACAGGGTTGGGACACTCCATGCTATTCAGATGAAGCGGGTATTCCGTACCCAAATTGCAGACTGAGCAGTAGGCTACTGGGGGAGACTATTTAAGGGGATGATATGGGGGGGGCATCGGGGGGATAAAAGCCATATAGGCTTTGGTCCCATGCCGCCAGGCACCCGGTCTAATAATAAACCTTCCCATTTTCACCGTGGTGATTTACTAATTATTGTTAGTATTTACGATGCAATTAAATGGATATTCCTTCAATAGCAAAAGCTCTCCTCCTTTGATCTTGAGTTAAGTATGGATGGTTAGTTCCGCATTACTAGAGATCATCACATATCTTAAGAAATCTCTTGATTTCAAGATGCCATGAAACTTTTGATGTCATGGTGGCCCGTCAATTATTTATTTTCTTGAATTATATAAGAAATATGAAAATATTTTTATTTATTTCCGGTTGAGTTATTGTAAATAATCTAATTTTGACACCTTGCTAATTTTTTTTTACGATTTATTATTGAGTAGCCCAAATAACATTTGAAATCTAACGCTAACAGATATCCCTAAAACTCAAAAAAAAAAAACAAACAAACCCAGGCTAGCTACATCAAACTCGTAGCCAAACCAGATGAGCTACAAACATACATCATTCAGCAGCACGCTCAAATTTTTCACAAGTGAAAAATTTCTTCAGGAGAGGGGATGATGTAATGGCACACAGCAGAGGGAACAGAGAGAAGACAGGCCCTCTCTGGTTAACAGAGACTACTCTCTCATTTAAGCAGGCTAGAGTGGGAGAACCTGTGTATATAAGGCAGTGGGAATCTATCTAGGAGATCTATCAAATTCAACCATACATCGTGTCATATCTCTACTCCCACCTTTTATTCTATCAGTTTCATTATAAAGTCCAGTGCAGTTTGTGTAAACATATAGCTACATTATAACAGTGTCTTCATATCTCGTTTATTCAATCAAATCCAATTTCTCTCCTCAACAACTCCATTATAGGGTACTTAAACGAAATATCAAGTTTGAGAGCTTCCTGTGATTTTCCATTTTTGCAATATTCTGTTCACGCATAATATACTCATTACACAGACCATTCGCTAAAAAAGCATTTTTTTTTTTTTTAACCTCACATGAACTCAAAATATTTCTGTAAGAGAAAGTAAAAAATAAAAATAAACTTTAATGTTTATAATTTCTTAAAAAAAAATGTTAATGAGATATTAATTGATTTTTTATTATGCATATAAATGTAATAAATATATAAATAACATGTAAAGGAAGTTGGTCAAGAATTAATTATGCTAAATTAAAACAATGAATTAAACAACATTTTTTTGGGATTAACATTGTATTTAATTGTAACATATAACTTTACATGTTATTTTCATATTTTAATAAATTATATATATATATATAATTTTTATTACATATATATTATATACTTACAGAGACCAGCTTCATTAATAGATTTATATCTTTTTTTAACATATAATTTTTTTTTTTTATCCTGGCTTTGTTCAGCAGTAAGGTTACAACCGGTAGTGATGGTCGGTATAAGTCTTCTGTTTAACTAAAATAATTATTAGTTGCACCAAATTAGTAACATTATTTTATATATATATATATTAGTGAGAGTGAGAGTATGAGAAAGAGTTGAGACTGGTGAGTGAGCTATGTATATATATAAGTTAAACTGGATGAGAGGAATATATATATATATAATACATAGGAGCGGGTACACGGTGTAAACTGCAGAAAACCAACACCGTAATTACGTTAATTAAAGGCACCCAGTTTTTTCCGTTCCTTTTTTTCTTTCCCTTTTAATTACATCTGAGCTATTTTAATGTTTTAAAGAACGTTGTACTCTATTCGCACGTCCATACTCACAGGCGGGAAATTGTTTATTTGCCTTCTTTTTCTTTTTTTACATTTTTGGTTGTTCTTTTTTTTCCTCTCTTTAAATTGAGCAATGTGTGAGATTCTTGCATTCTGGTCTATTGTAAAGCACCTTTTTCTTCTTCTTTCGATCGAATGGTTTCTCTTTAATTTACCTTACTTATTCAAAAATTTCATGGTTTTTTTTTTTTTAACATATCATTTCTTTAATTAGGGATTGCTTGAATTTTTTAAGCACAAAATGATTTCATCAACATCAACCTACAGGGATTAGGCGTTGTTTAGCTTTTCAAGCAAAGTTTCTGACCATCTCTTTCTAGGCTTCCAAATCCTTCTAGTACCTTTGGGGGGGGCCTATATTGCATCATTTTGTGTGGCTATCGGCTACGCTACATTCGCTTCACATGTCTTAGCCATTCTCTATATTCATAGATTTTTTTCGTTGATGTTGTAGTGGAAGAAGAAATGCAAAAATAATAGTTTTGAAAAATAGTTTAGAATATTTTATCGTTTGAAAAATCTAATTTTGTTAATACTCGTATTTTAAATGTATCTTAGTGCAGTGAAAAGAGTCAGGTACTGTAATTTGGGATCATTGCTATTAGGGAAACAAAGGCACAAGAACCCGTTAGGCCAACTCTTTTGTGAAAGAAAATCCCCCGCTAGAGAGGGCATTCCTTCAGGACAGTCTGCATTCTGCTTTCAAAGCCAAAACACTTGCTTGAGGAATCGTTCTCTAAAGATCAGTGCAGTTCCACAATATATTAATAAGTTTATAATATCTTTGCAAATAACTTGTAGTTATTATTAGAATATATTTATTGTTAGCAGTGGTGACTACTTTCTTATTTCTGATACTTCTCTCTCTTAAACATATATACTTACAAGCCCCTTTACTATACCGCTCGTGCTACACACTACCACTACTCTACAACACATCGTACCAATAACATTACAATGTAAATTTCGAAAAACCTCTTGTACCCGCGTACTTCGTCATGTCGTACCCTATCAACTCTTGTACACTCGTAAAACTATCTCAAAAACAATTTTTCGTTCGCTTTGATTCGGCTGCGATCCTTGGCTCTTAGGGTCCTCATCTCACAACCATATAATTGCACAGAAACCGCCATAATTTTATAAAATTTCAGCTGTATGTCTATCTACTCTAGCCTTCTTACTGGATGATTCTCTTGATAGTATCACACATCATTCTAAACCCTTTAATTTTCTCGTTACTTTTCAAGTGAGGCATATCACACAGCCGAAGTAACGAAAATTCGAGAACTGTCTCATGTCTTGCATCCATCACAATTTTCAAGCTCACCGGCTTTTGTCGGCAAAGTGGCTAAACTTCAGATTCCTGGTTTATGATCTTCAATTAAATTTTTTTGACTATATTAAGAAAGGGGCCCAGCTTTAGAAGAGAAAATTCTGTTTCTGCTAATTGAACCACGTCATCCGTCTGTCTACACAGTATCGACTTGATGTAGGAATCGCGACCAAGTGTCAGTTCCAGATATTAATGATTATTATTCTTGTAAGGAGACCGTCCATATATATGTCTTACCCCTCTATTTATAGTTACCTAAACTTGCCCCTATTACTACTTACCTAAACTGCCACCTAAGTCTACAAATTCTGGTCTGAGTATACGTATCTCGGATAGCTTCAATTAAAGGGTAGGGGAATAGCTTGTTTTTGCCAACGAGGTCCATAACAGTCGTTTATCCATTCTATCAAATACCTTTTCCATCGCTTCGAAGTTTATACCTTATCTTACAAATCCGCCCCCTTCATATAAAGACCATTTCTTTAATATTATTTGCTATCTCCATATTTAAATTATATTAATAGTCTGATGGCTAGCCTCTGCCTTGCGTATAAGATTGGGCATGATTCTCATGTTAATATCAACCTTGTGAGAAATAGTAAAGCTAAACTTAGTATGGGACCTGGTATCGAAAACGATTAGAAGAGAGGTTTGCTCATCCATCAAGCGGTTCCTTCAAGGAATATTGTGCCCAAGATTCAGTTCAGTTTATCAAGATAGAAGAAAATTTAGCAATTTGAATAAGAGGAATGCAATCAGGAAAGGTTGTGAGTTGGCTTTTTAAAAGTTTTATTTTATAATTTTTCAGGTATTTTCATTATGAATGAGGCTTCCCAACCTTTTGCGTTTGTCAGCCGGCTCATTGTCAAGCATTAGGAAAATAATTGCCCAGCGGCAGGTTGTAAATAATCTATTGAGCCAGTTAGGGGTAATTTTTCATTCAGATTATAAACCTTATTTTTCGTTCATATTATTTAAAATCTTAATTTTACTTAATTATATTAACTTCAATAATTTTAAGATTATTATAAAATATATAAACTATTAATTTTTAAAGATAGTAGTAATTAAATATATAAGTTGTAGCATGTTATAAATAACTTGTGTTACGTCAAACAACATTTGAGATTAAATTTTAACAACTGTATAAATAAATATTATGTAACATTTAAAAAACCCAGAACCCGCGCCTCATACAAATTCGAAACTAATTTCAAGATATGTGCAATAAATAAATTTATCGCGTTTACAAAGTTAATACTTGTTTATTATTTTAACAAATTACATATCAATCATTGTTGTAATGACATTGTTGAGAGTTTATTTTGTGGCCCTTATAGAAATTAACAAAAAATAAAAAGTATATGTACTTTTGATTATTGTTATCTTTTTAGTATTAGTTTAGCCCAGATTGTTATCTTTTTTTGAATTAGTTAAACTATTTTGTTTATTCAAAAGATAAAATAGATATTTTCCCAAAAAACTTAAAGAAATCATTAATTTATAAATTTTTATTAATTATTTCTAATAATTTTATTAATTATTAGTGAGTGGTAAACTATAAAGTACCACCATTTCGCCTTTTATATATATGCCTTCCTTCAAATTCAATTTTTGAAAAGAAGTTATATTAAAAGAAAGATGTAGAGCTTGCGCGACTATTTAAATAGCAGCTTTAAATAATCTTGTGATTTCAAATTATATATTGCAAATTATATTAGTGCTGCATTTTCCGCACTTTTTTTTTTGTTATCCCATGGCCAATCTCAAATGCTACGTATTGAAATGATAATTATAATTTATTTTATAATGCGAGCTGATATTTTTGCAAATTAGATCATCGAAAAATAAATTGAGTTGTATAGATCATATCTTTATATTCTCATATAAATTCCGTCATGGCTACCCATACGCTACATTTCCATCTTCATATTCATGAATCTTGTGTTCGGCAGTGGAGGATCTAGGCAAACAAACTTAAATCTAGACACAAAATATTCAATAAGTAAACAGAAAAATTGTTTCACCTCTTTCAGTAACATTATCATCCTGTTGTACACCTTTGGTGCAAGAATTTCCCGTTCGGAAAGTTTGGGGTTCGACTACCGTGAAGCCAGTCGGTGGTTGATCCAGTATCGTGAGAAAAAGTATTATTATTATTATTCGCAGAAGGGGAGGGCAAACCCTACGCTATCCAAAGCCTTCCAGGGCCCATATAGCTACCCCTAAAGAATAACAACCACTGGGTCTAGAATGAAAATCCAGGCCCAGGTTTTAACCATCTAAGCTTCACCACAGACCGAACATATCGGACTAAAACCTTAAAAGGACACAGCTTAAGATCCTCTACCGATATCCTACTCCGGCCGAAGGTCCTCAACCTAATCTCCTCACAACCCAAACAATTCGTCATCAGATGCATGGGTGTTTCCTCCTCAGTCTCACAAACTCTACAAAAGGGGTCAGGCACGAGTCTCATTGTATAGAGATGTCTCCTTAAACCACAATGCCCAGTGAGGAATCCAACCAGATACCTGAGGGAGGTCCGTGAGAAAAAGTAAGAAGCCACAGTTGGTAGCGCATCTAGGTAGCGAAGGCCAGAACGAAACGGCGAGTGAACCATTGCTTGTTTAACAGACCTTCCCAAACAAATAGCCGTCTAGTAAGCTTTGGGCCCTTCAAGGGCTGTTGCGCCATAGGTTTATTTATTCGAACTAAGCACGATATTTCGAAACTTGGAACCCCATACTCAAGCGAATGATTGCAGCTTAAGGTATATATATAAAAGGCAAAAGAGATTGTTAATAATAAAAATAATAATAATAAAAATAATAATAATAATAATAATTATTATTATTATTATTATTATTATTGTATTGTGCTTAATTTTTTTTCTACTTTTGATAATATCTGTGTTTTGACTTAAGAGTCATTTTTTCGGAAAATTCATATTGTTGAAGGAGTTTGCGACCTTGATGTTTGATTAAAATAAGTAGAAGATAAATAGATGTAAAAGACCTTCAAATTTTTACTGATAGTTCAGACCGGCGTGAGCCAGATCAGTTTCCATCTTTAAATGGTTTACACATTTTAGTACGAAAGGATCAATTGTTGCAAAATTTTTGAGATTAAAGCCGTATCATCAGGTCGAATTATGAAATAAATTATGGTCTCAATATGTAAGTATTAGTAGTCGCTGGTATGTGGGAAAGTTGTGAAGTTCAAATTCTTTAATAATGTTATTTATTTTTCCAAACAATAATTTGAAGTGATAAATGTATTCAATTCTGACAATTAGAGATTGAAATTATTCTTTGAACTAAATACGCAATGTGTGATCTCTTGAACTAATTCAAAGCGTTTACTATGTTTAGTTTAAACTGTCCAAATCAGATATTAACATTGTAAAATCATGTGTAGGGACAATAAAGGCATATAATATAATGTACGCACATATATAGGGGCAGAATCAGTGTTAGGAATACAAGTCAAGAGGTAGCCCAGCAGCAGCTACGTCAGTATTCTGTGCTGTACTCTATATATGTATGGTACGTTACAGTTTGTGTGTGCAATGTAGAGAAACGTGCCCTATGCCGAGATATGCCTTCTGGCAGATTATTGTATATACTAACTAAACAGTCAAGCACAATTTATGTATATATAATATAAATGCCACATTATGTATGATAATATTCAATATTTATTTCTAATATAATAATATTATTAAATATATCAACATTATTAACATAATTATTAACATTATATTAAATGGTGTAGAAATAGACGGCAATAATGTAGAACGAAACATAATTAAACTTTGAAATAGTGATTATTGAAAAAGATGTAAAAAATTGAATTTTTAAAAAGGAAACCAAAAATCATGAAATGTCAACACGTCCTTGTTTTTGAAATATGGCGCAAGAGAAGTTAGAAGATGCGCAAAGTGAGAAAAGGACAGAAAATTTTTAAAATTGTTTTAATAAGTAATCAATATTGCAAAAAATCAAATATAAAATAATTATAGTACTAGGTTTTTGTCCAATTTTGGGATAGGGCAATGATTTCTCAATCGATTTTATATGCTTTTGGACATTTTATGGATCCATTAAAAAAAAATTTATAGTGGCGAAAATAAAATAAAGAAAATATTTATTTATGCATTTTGTAAATGTGCAATTAACGGTTAACACATTTTGAAGCTTATAGAGTTTTAAATAAAAAATACAAAAACTATAGTTGTTGTTTGACTCCCATCTAGGTAGATTGAAGTGCTGTTTTCCTAGCTACAGTTAAATAATTTGCACCAGACGTTTGGAATGACAAGATAGCATCTTCTGCATTAAAAACTGAACCTTTTATACTGAGAGTAAAATGAGCTTTCTTGCCAAATGCAATGCCGATAGTTAAAGAAACAAAAATATGCTTTGCTATACTTCCAACAAAAATTGCCTTCTGTCGTCACACTTGATTTGAATTGGACAAATTTTAGGAACGTTCACTTTGGAAATATAAATTGGCTAAATTGTTTTCGATTTAAGAGATTCTGCTCGTCAATAGACAGCGGAATATGGTGGACAACTGGTACGAAAATGATGAATGTATGTATTGGTGGCGCAAGAACGGTGCATGATATATCTATGGAAGTGACAGGCAGCAGCAATAAGATAGAGGTGGTCAGAAGGAGGATTCAGCTCTTGGAATCTCTTAATATAGGGCACTATCTGATATTTTATACGTCGTAGCATGCATATTTATAGTTTTCCTGATCGGTTTCGTATTTTCATCTATCGTTAGAGTAAATTCACCAAGTTCGTGTAGAGAGTTCACTTCAACTTAATGTTTCTGTTTCTCCGAATAGACACATTTGAAAAAAATTCAAACATTCCAATCTCGCACACTGCGGACTATACTCTCATCTCCTTTCTATGTTACAAACGAAACAATACATAAAGACACAAACTCTGAAACAGTACAACAAGCATCACATCGACTGTACGCTAAGTATCATGTCAAACTGAACGGTCATACAAATCTTCTCATCAACAATTTACAAACAACTCTAGTTCCAGAAAGAAGACTAAACGGAGATGGCCACAAGACTTGTTACATCCACCGTAGACAAACTTCATACTGACTGACAGACCTCACTGAACACATTATGAACTAGCATAATTACATTCACACCCATTTCATTTCACATTTCATTTATTCACTTCATGAACAAATCACTCCAACAGGGCCATCTTTGGATGGGGTACCTGCACACGTTCTACACGTCAGTACATTATCTTACAGACAACAGCATTACAGGCAAAACACATTCTGTGTTGGTACTGTATTACAATTAAATTAAAAAAAAAAAAAAAAATCCATTATTATTTACATTAATTCTTTTGTTCAATTATCTTAATTTCATTATAGTTGGATAAGTTCCTTATTTTCATTTGAGAATTCATTATTACATTCATTAAATAATTTGTAATTAGTGACGTAATTTACTTTTTGCTTTTTTTTTTGTGTGTGAGTGTGTGAATAATGAAAAGCATAGTATTTCCATTAAACTTTACAATTTGTAGCTTTCCAATCTTAATTAAGTTAATTAAGAAATAGTTAATGACTGACTGTTAAATGGAATTTACTTTTCTAGATTTAAATGATGAGAAGTCTTTATATATAAACCTATAGATAAATAAACATTGTCCTGGGACTTGGTATTTTATATTTTTGTTAAGCAATCTATAAAACCAGTCCTCTTTCTCTTCAAACACATATACACACACACACATATACATACACACACATATACATACATACACACAAACACATACACACACAGACAAAATCACACATACTTTACTATCTTCTTTTACTTTTTAATGTTTCTTTCTTCACTTACATCTTTCTAATTTTCTACTCTCTGTTATCAAAATCTTGATTTATCAGCTGCTTTTCTTTCTTTCAATTCCATTAAATCTCTTCTTTTTCTTTTTTTTCAATAATCTCCTTCTATAAAGCAGTACTACTACTACTATCTGTGTTAATAAATTCAGTTAATGATTTTTTTCTTTTTTTATTTTTACTTATTCAGTTTAGTGTATGTATTGCGGTTAGTTATCACAGCCATTTATCTTAATTTAAATTAAGGATCATTGCTTTTATTCAAGATTGAAGAGCATTTTTATTTATAAAATATTCTTCACGAAAATGTAAATTTCATTTAAATAATTTCTAAAGATTCAATGGCTTCTGGTTATATGATTGCATTTTTAAATTAACTTGTGAAAATGTAAAATAATTTCATTTGAACGCATATTATTTTGTCTTAAGCCTGAACAGCTAGTTCTTAAGAGTGTAATATGTAAAAAGCGGAACGAATTTTGTCTTAAAATAGGCTATATATATATATATATACCTATGTTCCATAGGATCCAAAAAGAGATATTACCGGTCATGTCATTAGTACTGTTATTAACTTTGAACCAGTAGGAGAGAGATTAGTTTAGTGTTTAGCGCACTGGACTAACGTAAGCCCAAAGGTCTCTTCAAAAGTCTGCCCTTTTTTAGGTTTTCTAGCCCTAGGAGTCCAGTGCGCCAATCTCCAGGGTTGTCCGGAGAACGGCAGTGCACTGAGTTTGCTCCCGGCGCCCAGTGACTTTAGAAGTCAACTAAATAGTACTCATATAAAAAAATACTTTAAACCTTTATTTCATTGCCTGTAACTAGTGTTTATTATTCATTCCTTTGGCTAATCCTAACTCCCCATCCCCAGCATGTGAGGTTAATACGGGGGTTTTGGTTGTCTCTTTCGGCCAACTTGCACTACGGTGGTAAGAAAACCGACCGGATCACTATCATCGCTCTTCAGAGGTAGCAAAATTTCCTTCAGTGATTTTCAACCATTTTAATCTGTCTTTAGTAGGAAGTTCGCGAAACGCACCATGCAATTGAAATCTCTCTGTCTATAATATACCCAGCAGCTGTGGTTGCGTGTTCTAACAAATCCACTTCAAAAGCCCCCCTCCCCCAAAGCTTGTATGATGAATCTCTCTTTCTCTCAAATCCATGTCAAGGATTATTGAATATGAGCTTGGGTCAAGTGCTTATAAAAGAATGACCGGACAAAGATGCTAAGATGCTTAAAAAAAAAAAAAAAAATTGCTTCTGATGAGAGAATTAATTTTGAACACGTATTTAAGAAAAATTTAATCGTCAAAAGGATCAATCTTTGTACATACATCAGAAGCTGAGGAAGTGGTTGCAGGAGGACAAAAAGAACATCATCAGCCAGCATCTGTAAGGTTTAGTGAGTCTTTAGCAGTGATTGCACAGTTCAACTCCATTTTTCTGTAAGAGGCGTAAAAAGTTCCATACAAAACTATCAAGACTATATTTTAGAGGCAGTAGTATAAAGTCCCTTAATAATATCCTCTTTGCTGGAAGTTCCAATATGATCAAGCATCTGCCCATCATAGAGCAAAGTCGACTCAGGAATATTTGAAAAGTAATATGCCTTAGTTCATTAGCGCTACAGATTCGCCGTCCATAAGTCCGAATCGCTCGATCCGCCCAACAATAGGCTGTTGTTGGAAATAGACATTTTTGGCGTGCCATCGTGCGCATAACACTTTAAACTTATTAAAAGAAGTCTCTCCAGTGCGATCAGTAGAGCGATTTCTCCATGATAACTTGTGTGCACTTATTTGCTGTATTATCCGAAGATTTAAGGCCTTTTTGAATTGTTTACCAACGGTATATTATTTTTAATAAAATTATCAGAAAATGAAGTTGTTATGATATGACGTACTAGAGTGTTATTTTTCTAAAAACTTAGAACTGTTTTCAGAAATTTGGATTCTTAAATTCTGGTGTGGCTTTTTGGTAGGTTATATTTTTCTAACAACATCATTCTTTTTGAAGTTTCTTATTTCATTTGCTTCTTCAATTCTTTTTACTTGACAAAATGTTTCCCTCACATTAATTTCATATTAATAGTTACTTAGTTTATGATCTCCATATATCAGTTGAGAATCTTCCATTGTTTCAGTTTTGAAACATTCTCTTCGATGAATAATATTTCGTTTATGTTCAGTTATAATTTAATGTAAGAATTACTTTTGTTCTAACTGTACAGTAATACATTTATCAGTGAATATAGTCTACTTTTTAGAGAATTCTCTTTATAAGAAGGACAAGGTTAACTGCTGAAAAATTGTGAACTTTAATCCTGATAAAACAATCTGATAATGTAAATATGGTTTTTGAAGGTCCTTCTTTAATGTTCTATTCAATTATATTTATTTTTTTATACTTCATTTTATTAACATTTTATAATATAAAAATATTCTTGAATGTGTCGATATCAACTCTCATTTAAAATCGTAGTTTCTTACTTTTTTTTCTTACTGTTTATAAGTATAAATTTGATCGGGTCTGATTTTTGAGATCGATTGTAATCAGAAATACAAGTGTTATATATATATATATATATATATGTGGGTTTGTGTGTGTGTTGTGTCTATATGTATTTTTATGTGTGTAAGTCTGCGAGTGGCCTAAGTCCAAGAGTAAGAATTTAAGAAAGTTCAAGAATTCAAGAGTTAAAGAAATTAAGCTGGGTTGGTTCATATGTCTCTGAAAGCTTCTGCACCACCAAGGGTCTAGTGCAGCGTTGCTGCATGTCTCCGGCACTTTTCAAAATTTACCTAGACATGACTCTAAAAGAATGGAAAAGGAAATGCCAAAGATGGGTTTGAAAGTGAAGGAGAGCTTATTCATAAGCAATCTGTGGACGATCGAGTGGTGATAGCAGGGGATGTAGATGATGCGTCCTGTACGGTAAGGAAATCAGCCAAAGAATATGAGCGCTGGGATCTTAGTATAAATGTAACAAGGATCGATCATCTATCCCAAAGCAATGGCAGAGTAGAGTTGGAGAATAAAGAGATCCGCAATTAGAGGTGGATAAAAGAATTAGAGAAGTGGAAAGAGTCATAGGAATGCTCAATCCTGTGCTGTGGAGTAAAAATATATCTCGAAGCATCAAGCACTTAATTTATAAACCTTTATTTAAGAGTATTGTATACGGAGCAAAAACCTGGACTCTAAATAAAAGAGAAAGAAATAGATTGCTATCCACTGAACTGGGCCAAGGGAGGAGATCAGTACGTAAATCTAGGAGGGAAAAAATAAGAAATGTTGGACATTAGAAAAACATTAAATGTCCGAAAAAAACATTCTTCATTCTAAAAAGCTTAAACAGTTAAAATGGCTGTATGCACTTGCTTAGGATGGTTGTTAACAGAATACCAAAAGCTGCATCTGAGATTACGGTTGAGGAAAGAATGAGAAGGTAGGGTCAGGTGGAAAGAAACCTCGATGGAATCCCTTCGGCTTGACGGAGGGCGATGATAAGATCAAGGAGAAATGGAAGGATCGGCTCAGTCAATAGGTTGAGAAGAACTAAACCTTAAAACCTACTAAACCTAAAAAACATCTCTGTTAAAGAATAAAATACAAAATAAAATTGATAATTAATCGCTGTTGATCAATTTGATGCAAAAACAGTTTACTAGTATAATAAACGTATACTTTTTCTTTCTAAAGTACTTCTGTTTTTAATAGAATCTGGAGCTTCTCAACAGAATTCTCAGGCCATTCATCCTGATCTTGCTCTATCATTTAGCTAAATTCTTTAGAATATCTTCTTTAGTCAGATCAATTTTAAAGGTTTTTCCCTCATGATGTCCACTTGGTGTGCCATTCATTTGGTATCCTTCCAGCCAAAAGCGTCTTTATTCGGACTGTTGTGTAACGATTTTGCTATATTTTTACTGCATTTGTGACTCTGACACTATAGGCGGCAACTAGCTACTTCTTCAGTGATCTTGGCGTCTCTGCAGTTAGCTCAGCCTAACAACAAGAACATCACTTATTCTGACACTCTCGTAAGTTTCACACATTACAATATAGATCATGCAAAAGTAGTGATGTGTATAATTCTACTTGTGTCCCTGCAGGCAAACTATCCAGTTTACAGGCAAGTTTATTACCACTGTACTCATTCATCATACACACGGATCATTTTATAGTCGATTGCGTTCTTTGTATAAACACTGACAGCCAATTGGGCACAAAAGTTCAAGTCGCTGAGGTGTTGGGTTTATGACTTCTCTCTCTGTTTATTAATTCAATTAATTGATTCTTTCTGTGCAGCTCATGTATCGAATGTACAAGCTTTAGTTTGTATGGGTCCGGTTCGGTGAGGAATTAGGTTCAACCTAATCCTTATTATCGTGCTACAAAATTTCCTCGCTCCGATATCTCAAATCAAGGCCTTCCTATAATATGTAGTTTAATATATTTGCCTTTCTTTTTTCTTTTCCCTCATAGTTCTTTGGTGCAAGAATTCGGAGCACAGTTCCCGTGACCCAGCATCGTGAGGAAAAATGGGAAGCTACAGTTGGTAGCGCACCTAGGTATCCGAAGGCCGAAACTAAACTGCGAGGGAACGGCGGCAGGCTTACCACACCGCCTCATGCAAACTGCCAATCTATGAACCTCCAAAAACAGAAATTGACAGATTATGTTTTCCCAAATAACCGCATTAACCTATCAATCCGCATAAGCCAATTCATCTTTTAGTTCATCGTATATATCCATATGCGATGGACATATGGACCCCATCCATAGACAACATTATATGATAATAGTCGTCTTGGAATCACTGTAGAATGGTCAGTTTAGGATAAATGTTTACAACAAACCAAAGCTTTTTGCCTTTTATGCTAAAATCTGTGCAAGACGTAACAGCTCTGTAGGATTAGAGTTTTCTTGATTAAAACCTTTAAACCTTATTTTTAAAAATCTTACTTATAATAATTCTCTTTTTAAGCGCAGTATCATCATTTAACTTTTCATATATTATTAGGTTTATTATTATTTATTATTTGTCTGTGGGGAGGGAAACCCTACGCTATCCAAAGCCTCACTGGGCCCATATACCTACCCCAAGAAAAACAACAACAAACGGGTCTAGAACAAAAATCCAGACCCGGATCTAATCCATTTAAGATTCACCGCAGTCCGAATAAATCGGACAATAACATTAAGCGAAAATAGCCTAAGCTCTTCCACAGACATCCTATTCCGACCAAACGTCATGAACCTAATTTCCTCATAACCCAGGCAGTCAGTCATAAGATGGATGGGTGTTTCCTCCTCTTCTACAAAATGGATCCGGCATGAGCCCCATTATGTAGAGTTGTCTCCTTAAACCACAATGTCCAGTAAGAGATCCAACCAGATGCCTGAGAGCGCTCCGTGAAAAACACAGCAACGTCTCACTAATGGCCTTGCCCGGATCCCCGATGAGCATTTTGGACTGCCGAAAACCAACTGAGCTCATCCATAAGGATGAATGCTATGAAGCTGTCGATGTCTGGAAGCCTGACAGACATGTGCCAGAAGACACGCCTACAGCAGGCTCGCCACCAATGAAAAGAAGAGAGGCGCCTAATTTGGCAAACCTATCCACCTCCTCATTTCCCATGTGACCTGGCACCCAGACTAGAAGCACATCCTTCAGAGAAGAAAGCTCTTCCAGTCTTTTAGAACATTCTAACACCAACGGTTTACATAATATTTCATTATTAAAGATTGAGCTAACTACGATATTGCACTTTTGAATTTTAGCTGTACGATATTCTGAAAATAATTTTCGAACTATAAACATATCAGAATGTAGATTCGATATATATTCAATTAGAAATTCTCTCACAAGTATATATTTGATTAATATAGTTGAATATAGAGAAAATAATATAATTTATTGATGTCAAGGCTAGATTCTTTGATTTACTCATTAATTGTGTTTACTTAATATGTATAATGTTTACTGTTTATTATGTAATTCTTTTACCTCATCTTTATGTTTGTGTTAGAAAGAAGGAGAAAAAATAAAAATAAAATCTAGAGGCAGAAATGAAATAAATCTGTAAAGAGTTGTAAGTAAGTAAAGAAAAATGAGATGTTAAGTATCAGAATTGCAGGCCGACGGTTTGAGTACAATCCTATAAATTTGATATAGCCCTTCTTTCTGACATCTGTACGGTTGGAGTAGAAGAAGCTATTCGTCAATAAATGTTTGGTAGAGTGGTATTAATACCTTTTCAACGAGCCCGCACACAGCCACTCCATTGCATTGCACAATCCCATTTTATTTTATAGCCTTTCCCATTTTACAATAATACTCTCCTTTCTTCCCTCTTTATTCTTCTACTTCACATACTTTTTTTTTTTTTTTACATTTATTTTTATTTAGATATTTTACATTTATGTCCTAGTTTTTTATATTTACATAATAAGCTTTACACATGTATCTTCATTTCTATTATTCATTCAGTTTTTTTTTTTTACTTTCTCTTATCGGCTGTAAGAATATGTGATGGATGCCAGAAATATAAAATATATTTAATTTCAAATAATCAAAATTATGAAGAAAATGTGCCATTCCCTTGGCAATAAGGGTAACCCAGGTAGAAGACCACCACTGTCTTATGGAGTTCATGAACCTTGTTAGCATTGTCTACCTCTTGTTCTCACAGGGTAGGATTTGAACGAACAATTAGAAGAGATTCCTTCAATACAGTCTAAAAACAGACATTCAAGCCAGAACATTACTTCAGGAATCGCTATCTTAGAATCAGTACAGTTCCACAATATATTAATAAGTTTATATTATCTTTGCTAATAACTTGTCGTTATTATTTTATTAGAATATATTTATTGTTAGCAATGGTGACTACTTTCTTATTTCTGATACTTCTCTCTTAAACATATATACTTACAAACCCCTTTACAAAACCGCTCAAGCTAGCTACCACTACACTACAACACACCAATCCCACCTCAATGGGATATTTCACAAATTAACAACTACGTACAATTTTCAATTTACTGATTCTAAGATAGCGATTCCTGAAGTAATGTTCTGGCTTGAATGTTTGTTTTAGACTGTCTTGAAGGAATCTCTTCTAATTGTTATTTCAAATCTTCTCCTGTGAGAAGAAGGGGTAGACAATGCCATCAAGTTCATGAACTCTAAAAGACAATAGTGGTCTTCTACCTGAATAGTCCTTTTGCAAGGGAATGCCATATTTCCTTCATAATTTTGATATTTCAAATTAAATATATTTTTATATTTCTGGCATCCATCACAAATATAATGGGTATGATGAACGAGAGAAAATGGTTTGGTTTAGATTAATGAACTAGATATGGCTGAACAGTGTGTATAATGTAAAAAGTGACACTGACTGCCTGGACTTTACACTAAAATAGTAGAGTATGGTAGAGAGATAAAAAGTAAGGTTGATGACACGTTGTGACTGGCGAGTGAACTCTGCTAGGTATCTATCTCTCGTCGCTGTATTTATACAGTTTCTCCCACTCTAGTCCGAGAGAGTGGTTTTGTCATTTTTGTCTCTCTCTCTCTCTGCTATAGATCCCCTCTCTTTGGATCCTATTACAAGAAGATGTATTCCGTTCGTGTCAATTTTCCGAAATTGAGTTTAAACTAGAAATACATATTTTGAGGTTCGTTTAGTACAAGCAAAAATGCATTTAGCGAATGGTCTGTGTTTGTTTGTAAGAACAAAATATCACAAAAATTGAAAACGCAGGACTTGGAATTTCATGTTTGGTACAGCATCAACCGCATATAACATGAAGATTTCGATAACATATTTCCCTCATATAACATGAAAATCTATCAACCGGAAGTGCAATTTTATGAATGTTTTTTTCTTCTTCAGTTTCTTGATTTTCTTGAAAAGCCTGTAGTTTTATTTCAAGAAACTTTTTTTTAACTGGCAAATGGATTTTTAACCCATAATTAGGTTTATATTTTAAACTGCCCGTACAAAGCTTTTGTTTGTTGTGACAGAGAGCGTTGTGAAGAAAAGTTGTATACCAATTAAATTGTAATAATTGTTGTTAAGAGAAAGTCGTGTGTGTGTGTTTCACACCAAATTTATTGTATTATTTTTGTTTGTATTACTTTGTTATACTTCAGAATATTCTTTAATACATTTTAATTCGTTTCTTAAGTGACGTTTAGCTTTTGATGATTAATGAAATTCTTAAGTTTAATCTTTACACTTCTTTATATTAAATATCTAATAGAAAGTATAGGAATATTAAACATATTGTCGTAGTTTGAGTAGGGATTTATAACATTCAAGGTTATTATTATAAATGATTATATTAAAGTAAAATAAAGTAAAGTTAGACGTTGTAAATGTAATCCCGCTATTGGAGTGTTTAATATAATAATACAAATTATGTGATTTTTTTTTGCATTGTTATCGTACGTATTCAGCGTTATCTCAAAATCTGAAAAAGTTACAGCTGAGACTTGGATTGCAAGTTTAATTAAATATTTCTGGCTCTCCAGAATTTTGCATTTAATATAAAAATTTGATGCGCCACTATTTTAATTTCTAGAAGATTTTTTTAATAGTATTAAATTAATAAAGAATCAGCGAAGTATGAAATTTCTATGTTCCAGTTTTTTTACTGCTTCATTATAACTCTTACTGTTTTAAGAGGATGCATTATGGCATTTGTGTCATTATTCTTCATTGAGGTACCATCAGAAATAATTTTGAGGCATGCTGAGCTAGAAAAAGTAGTTTATTTTATTTTTTAAATTTTTTAGAAATTAACCTGTATTTAAGTATTGTTTCTAATTGTAAAGACGCCAATAACTATTAGAAAGTTCAAATTTGACATTTCGTTTATGTGCAACAAAGGATCTTGTCAATAGCGTTTCGAACACCTGGAAATACCTTTTTTTTTGTGATTTTTCTTGTAAACTGCTTCAGTGATTGTCTTTAAACTTTACATACCCCTACATATGTAGATGTAGATGTAGATTATTGTAGGGGATTATTGCACTACGACCTGAAAGACGGTTGCCCCCGGAGCCTTCTCCAATGCATAGCCGACCTCCAAGCAGTGTTCTCTAGTTATAGACAACACTGCCCATCATCGGACAAGTGAGTTGTAAGAGGCTCCTATGAAGAGAAAAATGTAAGGTAGCATCCTGGCTGGATTCGAACCCGAGACATCCGGCGCGCTATCACTCAACTATCCTTTCCTTTTCCACTTGGCTTTCGCCAATTTACTAGCGTCGGGGACCCTAGTCTGTTTAGTACTGTGTTTGTCCTTGTCTGTAAAGTGTAGAGAGTATGTAGGTTACACTCTAAGCTGTAGAGTGTAATATAGTTTACAGGTTAAAGTCTAGAGTGTATTGTGTATGTTCTGACGAAGTGCATGGAATACTGAGCTGTGGTAACCCCGTGGGGTCGCTACACCCCCAAGTAACTGTATGCAACGAATACCCCTTGCGGTACCCATACATATGGTTTAGTACATACAATTTCGGGGAAAATTTATTCCAGGGGCTGCGGGGGCGGGGAGAGAGTCGATATTATTAGACTTTCCTCTAATCTATCATTTTGTTACTCTTTCTATTCTAATAATTATGTAATATAAACTAGAGCTAAAGATGTGGCCGAAATTATGAATTAAAAGAAAAGATTGCCTGGAAATGCGTCTTTATTTCTAATCACTTTCTTTTACTACTTGGTATGCTACCTGCATTTACGTAGACATCACTTTTGTAACATATTTCCAAGGAAATGGATTTTAGAGGGGGTTCTAGGGGGAAACTGGATGGTCCAGCTACCTCAAAGTGTTTCTTTATTGATGTTTACGTTCTCCCATATACATATATATGTAATTATATAATAACTATGTAAATTGCAATAATAGAAAGTTTATTGAGTATTTCACGTCAGATAATTATTGTTTCTAATTCTGAATTGGAACATTTTAATCTTCAAGCCATCATTTCGTCAGACGATAAAACATTAATGTTGGGTGGGGCAGTTCTTCAAATAGTATAATAATATGCGTGTGTGTAGAATTGCAGAGAGCCTACAGTCTTCTTCCATACCAATCCTGATGTATCTCTTTCTACATGTATGTGTGTGTGTGTGTGTGTGTGTATGTGTGTACACGTCAATCTATCTAGCTGTGCTATCTCTTCGTAAACCGCGGAACTAATGCATGATTAATGTAACCTTGGCATATGGATATATCTTGACATTTACCGGCATACAGTTTACTTTAATACTACTCTATAATGGAGAGAGCAAAGCGCCAAACATTAGCGTTTTTTTTTTATTTTTTACTTTTAAAGTACTTTTTCTAGATTTCTCAATTCCTGAAAAGCAAATTGTTTTTTTTTAGTTTTTTTTTTCTTTTTCTTTTTTTATCTTCTCTTGCCCTAAGCAAATTAACTCTTAACCTTTAACATTCTATTAAGTGCGTATTGGTATTATTTTTTTTTTTACACTTTTTTATAGCTATATTATTCTTAGAATACTTATGTGAATTATACGTTTAAGGCGTCAGGACTAATAATCATTGATTATTAATTTGGAAAATTATTAGTTATGTTTCTCTGTCTGTTGTACGTGTGCTTAAACCTATTTGCCAGTTTTGTTATTTATTTTCTTTTAATTTTCGATTTATATATATATATTTATTACATATTGCCTTTAGGATTTCGTCTATAGTCAGGAGTTATTACATACCGAGTAATTGGATATGTTGTACAAAATCAAATGCATGTCAGATTTTCACAATTGAATGCTCAGTTTTTAACTGAAATATGTGAGCTCAAATTCTTTTGAAACTCAAAATGTTTGCCTATCTCAGGTAGACAGCTTTAGTAATTAACAAAAAAGCAGAAAAAGATAATCTTAAGGAGTTTAAATCTCCTTCATCATGCTTAGGATATATAAGTAGATGCATTCTACATTTTTTAGTTAAAAATTGTGAACTAGAAGTACCTCTCTCACTGTTTTTTTTTTTTTTTTTTTTTTACTTTAAAACACCGCGCCAGTGGTTTATTATAATCCGACGTTTCGCCCATATTGCAATAGGCTTCTTCAGGGTAGTGTCGCTTCTAAAGTTGAAACAACACAACAACCACTCTTAGGACAACAACAAACCACTGACGCGGTCTCAACTTGAAGAAGTAAGCCTTTTACACGACAAAGGCCGTGGAAGCTTGAAAGATTATATTTTTATTTTGTATTTGGGAGATTTCCCCATTAAATAGGTTTAAAAGAGTTTGTCTTGGTTCATCTTATGTGCATATTTAAACACCTTTTTATTTGGCTCTTTATATTATTTTGTAACACTTATTAGTATATATCATAAAATGTTTATTTTTTATTTATTCTATTTTTAGTAATTAGCAATAAAAAAACTGTTATTTTAATAAATAATAAAAAAACATTATCTTAGGCTACGTGCTGCTATATGATATTAAATACATAACAGTAAACAAAAAACCATATTTTGTTCGCAATGTATTTTAATTATAATTCCTTTTGTCCTAGTTGGTCAGTTATAAAACTCATATTACAGTTAATATTTTGAAATATATTAACACCGTTTTAATTGATGCGGGATTATATTTTAATAAGTATCATATATCCCGCATTCTCTTTTATAACCATATTTATTTAGAAATCATATCAATGTACGCATGTTCATATAGCTCATTACTCATTGTTTATTACTTTCTTGTAATAATATATCCAGATATTAATTTGTAATTGCTTTTTATGATACTTCAAAGGAATAAAAAAAAAAAAAAAATGATCTTATTAACTTTATATTTTATTACCTACTGTTAATTACTTATCAATTATTATTCTTAATTAAAATGTATTATGTTTAATTTATTTAATAGGAATAATAGAATATTTTATCTCATTTTTTTTTTCAGTAGATTATTAAATTGATGTAAAAAGATGTTAATGAATTATTCTCCAGTATGTATGTTACTTATTTACTTGTAATATTTAAAAAAAAAAAATTATCTCTTATAATCTCATAATTTTTGACAATATTGGGTACATTGTCTTCATTGTGATTCCTAAGAAAAATGCACCTCTAGCACGAAGTGCACTACTGCAATTTCCTATAGCTTAAAAAATTATAAGCTATAAACGTGACTATCTTGTCAAAAGTAAATTTATGACCATGCAATATTTATTATTAACAAGATCATATTAAGAAATAATATCTTAGTTTTTTAAATGAATCTTAATTATTTTTTTATATCAAATTTTTCTTCAACGGCCAATGTGAAGCAGAAATTTGGGCAATTATTTTTGGATAGTGACTATTTAATTGTGGGCGACTACAAGCTAACAAATAAGTTGCATACATCAAATTGAATTTTTATGTTATCAATTGGATTTGTGTGTAAAAATCATAATTCAGAAAAGACTGTTCATACTAAACTATACTAAAAAAACATGCATGTATTCTGGCCAGCTCTTTCTACCGGAAATCATTAATTCATTGATTTTGTTTTTTACCCGTTTTTCTAAAAAACTTCTGATGTACTAAGTATTTTTTTAACGATTATTAGTTGAATTACTATATTTAATTTATATAAGAGAATAATAGGGGAGAGTTTTTCTCGCACTTTTCAGTGGATGTTTAATTAATAAAATTAAATGGTTTTTAAGTATTTTTCTTATGTAATAGTTGCAGGGAATGACCAGGTTAAATGAAACACGCATTACAGACACTTGTACACTCATCACTTTTATTTTTAACCTTATACTGAGTATGGGAGGAAGTAAGATTGAAATCCAAGGACGATGGTAGGGAGCTTTTCGGATGCTGGTTTAAGTCTCCTAATTGCTTGTTTGAATACTTCTTGGATACTGTTGGTCCTTGTTTTGTAAACGTTTTGAAAACCGGCTGAAGACTGACTCAAGCTCCGGGTTTATATCACAGCCGATTCGACCTTTCATCAGATGGACGTGTGTGATATATGCGGTCAAATGCACAGAACACACTATCCATAGCGTGGGACATCATTTATTTCCATTACACTTATTTATCTATAATTTCTAAAATCACTCTTATAATCTCAAAATTTTTGTCAGTATTAGGTTTATTTGCAAAAGCCTTGTTTAATTCCTAGATAAAATGCAAAGCTTAATAGGAAATCTATTATTACAGTTTTCTGATATCTGTTGTGTCAAAAGGTCATTCTATTTATTTGAAAGGACTTTCTTTATTTTATATTTCTATTTTTTTTTGTTGAAAGAATATGAGTTTTCCCTGTGTTTTGAGGTCAACACCGTTTTTTCACTTTAGTAAGTTTACTTCAGCAAGCTTAACAATTTGATGTTAAACATATAAAAGTTTGCAAATCGAAAGAAAACTTGTCAATTTGAATTGAGAAATACTTAACTTAAGGAAAAGGTCTTGTGGGTATTTTTTTCTCTATATTTACATTTTTATTAAAATTGCATTGGCTGGAGTCTGCTTTAATGGTAGCTATTAATTAAAGCTTTTTTGAATAGTTTAGAAAGGTAATTTTTTTGAAAAACCAATTGAGCAATTGTTTGGTGTTTTTAAGGAATTTTCTAGCAAAAAAAGTTTTTTTTTTTAGTTTTATGTAGTTTTTTGTTTAATAATAGCACTTGAAGTCACTACTTCCCCGATTATGACTTGTTATTGGTGTGTTGTATGTTGTAGTGTAGTGGTAGCTTGTGTAGTAGGAGCGGTTTGTAAAGGGCTTGTGTTTGTAAGTTTTAAGAGAGAGAAGTAATAAGAATAATTAAGAAAACACTGGTAGATTAAATTAAATATATTCTTTAAAGATATTTAAATGCTATTCAATAACACAGCAATATGCTTATTAATTTAGTGAAATTAGTTGGAATAAACTTATATGTTTTAACTTATATCTGGCACTGATTCCTGACTTGTGCTGCTTCGGTGTCTGTTTCAGTCTCTCTTGAAAGAATGCCTTCTATTTGTTCGTTCAAATCTTCCCCTGTGAGAAGAAGGGGTAGACAATGCTAACAAGGTTCATGAACTCTTCCTGTAACTGTACTTTTCTACCTGCGTGTACCCTTTTTTTTGCCAACGAGCTTGCATTTTCTTCATATCATAATTTTCTTTAAATAAAATAGATATAATTTCTTGCATCCATCACACTTTCTTAAATTCAGTATGACCAGAGGAAAATCAAACCATAGAAACTTTGAATCTTGGGTAACTTCGGTTTATGGTAAACCTTGCAGAATGATTGAAAAACTGATTTTTTTTTTTTTGTCATGCAAATTGATGCCACTTGTCACGCTTGCATATTTTAAAAACACAATTAGACCGTGTTCGCATTCATTTATTTCATTTCTTGTTTGACGTAAAATTTGTGGGCAATCTGTCCAGTGAAGTTGTGTTGAAGGGATCTCAGTTCATATATAATTTTATATTAAATCAACATGGAAATTTAATTACTGTTTAGGTTGCTGGTAGTAAAACACAAGTTGGTCAGAAATATTCCCATTCACCCCCATTGTATAGAAGAATCCAAATGTTAATAACTAAAATAGTGGTACCCAGTAGTAAATGATTTATATTTCCTGCACTAAAATGATAAATGTTTTTGGCTTCCTTTATTTTTGATTTTCATATTTCATTAATAAAATGAAGGTAGTTCTAATGAATTATATTTTTTTTTTCTAATAGTAGTTTTTGAAAGTAAAGAATTTGAAGCAAAAGTAGTCAACTTTTTGAAAATTTAAACTAGTTAAGTTTTTGTAAAAAATGTTAGAATTTATTGTTTAGTCTATTTACATCTATCATAAATACTGTTATAAGATTTCAATCAAGGATTACGAAGATTATATTGTATATGTTACCGGCAAATTATGAAATTCAGGCATTCCATAGAATGCCTAAGCATTTCGTATGATGTTCTGGTAGTTGGTTCCACAGAGCTGGAAAGCATCAGAGACATTTTCCGTGGTAGCCTGCTTCATTTTGTGGTCATCGACCGTTTCCGTTTCGGGCGTTCGCCCATCTTCAGGATGCGTTTATCAGACAGTGTGACAACAGACTTGCACAGAGCAAACTATGAGTGTGGAAACTAAGTTTGCTTTTGCAAGTCTGTGTTGTTTTTTGCAAATGAAGCAGGCTACCACGAAAATGTCTGTGATGCATTTCATATGATACCATGCGTGGTGTATACTCAGATACCAGATTAATACCATGCGTGGTTTATACTCAGATACCATATTATATTTCTTATGACACATTTATTTGAAAAATATTCTTATAAATATTCCTATTATTCATTTGTTAAAACTTGGGGAAATTCTATTGTAGTGTTTGAGTATAATAAATCATGGAATTCCAAATGGTGTTTCAATAGTTCTGGTACTTTAAATAAAATAATTTAACTTTTAAATGATTACTATTAAAATATATTTTGAAATCGGCATGTAATAAAATAAATGGGGGCTCTTTAATAGTATTATACATGAGGTTGCACTTTGTACCGTATTACTAAAAATTTAAAAGTTAATATGAAATTTTTTACGCATTTCATTATCATGGAGTGTGGGGAAGAAAACTATATTACTGTAATAGCTCTTCAGACAAGCTGGCAAATCAGCTTCTCTCTATTTCACCGACCATTCCTGTTCTCGACTTTCTCTCGTACAATTTATACAGGTAATGGAATTAAAGCTGTGGCAGTTAAGATAAGAAGAAAACCCTCTTAGGATACAAAAACAAAAAAAAAAATCATGTTTTAGAGACGGGCATCTCAGTAAGATCTATGTCGGAACTGATTAAAAGCTCTCTGTATTTAAATGGTTATTGGAGAATCAGAGGTCAGACAATTTATACCCGGCTTTAAAGCAAATTAGACAGCATTTTTCTAAAGTTCTGTAATAGCTTTACGATTCTCGCAGTTAAATTTTGTTTACTTACGATTACATTTTACAAAATTACATTTTTTTTTTTTTTACATGTGATTTAAGAAATTTTATAATCTAACTCCCTCTTTCCCTCTCTAAATAATTTCGTATTAGAAGATTGTGTCTTCTGAGATGGTTGACTTGGTAGAAAGTTTATCTTTAAAGATAAATACTTTGAAACCAGTGTTTATACTTTGAGAATCCACTGAAAGTAAAAAAAAAAAAGAAAAAAGTTTAGTGACTTGCTAGATTGTGTTGATTTATGCATATAATGTTTTACATGTTTCTGTCTCTTTTACAACCAGCTGAAAGTGAATGTTTTAGTAAAATAAAGCAATATATTTAATATACAAACAAACAAAAAAAATCATGTGAGAATATGTGCACAAACTGATGATATTATTTAGGGTGGAGTTGAGATAAAGCACTTGGCCACCAACGAATAATACTAATAGTTGTTTAGTATATATTGAATACAGTGAATAATTATTTATACATGACGAGAGAAAGGCAGGATGATGATGTTGTTGTTCGCCTCCAGAGTCGCACGCACATAGCCTCACACTAACAATAGCCAATTAAAAAAATAAAAACTACAGCACTACATAGATAGTATTATTTGATAATGTTAACTATTTTCCTTCGAACTAGATATTGTTAGGATTAATATCTCAAAAGTGGGTAGTTTGGATGGACGACGACGAGGTATGTAAGTTTCTAAATTCTAAAGCATGTTTCTTAGTATACGCGCATAGCCTCTTTCAGTTTATCTCACATAATCAACTTAGTACTATCCTTCCATACTCTTTATCTTCTTTCGTTTTTCATATCTGCTTCCTCTTATTATTAATTAGTTGGTTTAAGACTTGTGATTTTATTTTATTGGTTTTTATAGTTTTTAGTTGCAATTTTGTTGTATTGTAGTTTTTTGTTTTTAAATTAATTTATTTATTTTTGCCACTGTTTACAATGTAAATAAAGCAAAATAACTAGAAATTGCATACATGCATGTACTGTACTTCTACAAAAAAAAAAAAAAAAAAATTGCTACACATGATGCACCAGGGCAAAATTTGAACATTTTCACATAATAATTAATTCTCGGATGTATATGAAAATATATTTCTCTAAATCCATGAGTAGGAAGTCATTTTTGCAACAGTTTAACGTAAAGTCTTGAAATCGCATTAATGTCACTTTGTATACGTAATCATTAGAATGTACGTTTAAGACTTTTATTATTTGATATTACTTTTTTGAATATTCAGGGGAACTAGAACGGGAGTAAATGGGTCAAGGACCGTCCCATTCGCAGCTCTAGTGAGCAAGTTTCCCAGATTCCAGTTTTCAAGCAATCAGAAAAAAAATCCAGTTCAACTTGGGTGGGAAGAATCTATCAAAACTAGAAGATTGTGTTCCTATCGGATAGTCACCATTAAAGCGTTTAGCTTTCGATCATCAGTTCGAAAATAGTTTGTGAATTTCAGACAGTTTTTTTTTAAGGTGCTATGCAGTGACCTGAAAGGCAGTTGATCTGGCCAAGAAAGGTGCAACAAATCCCTTCATTGGTTGGAATCATTTTGTTGGATAGTCAGCCAGTCTTTTCCAAGAGAAGTTTAGAAACGAGAAAGAAGCCAAGAAAGCATGGCTCTGTAATAACCCTACCGGAGTTTTTCTTAAGAGCGGTATATATTTCTGGGCAGCCACGTTATTTGGTTTAATCCATATATATATATATCTATCAAGGCATTGCTGCAATAATCATGAAATAAAGCAAATGTGATCATCTGCAGTTTATAATATACAGGCAAGAGTATTGAAAAGTCATTAACTACTTATATTAGACGAGTTAATGTTTGCAAAATGTTGATTAGATACATAATCAATGTTAACTTCCTCTAACCGCCTCAGAAATTGCAATGTTCCGGGTCCTTTGATCTTTTGGAGGATATGGATGTTTCTTTCATATTAAGTGGGCTGTTTTCCGCTGGAACAAAATCTCATCTCAGATTAACGTGTAAGATAATTTTTCTAATATCTTTTATATATATGTACATATTTTTGGATATTTACATAATGCTGAACTTGATTAATTCAATTTGATTATACTGTCTTTGTTTTCCTTGATTTTGAGATATCGACAAGGAGAATTTCACCTTCTACCTTCTGTATCAGTGAACTAGAAAGAGAGCAAGCTACATGTGATAATAAATATGACGTTATACTCAAAGCTAAAGGAAAAAACAATGTAAACACCTAACGACCCGTACATTACTTCTTTAAAAGGAACATATTACATTGTAAGTTAACTATTACATCATAATTTATGAAATATTGCAAAGGCTATGATGGGATATGGTGATCGTTTCATAATAGTCCTTTCTTTTATTTCTTTCTACCTGTAATAAATATCCAGATGAATTTTATGATAGACATGCTACAAACAATTTAACGACTTTCCACTTTTGTGCATTTGCTTCGTATAATTCTCCATTCAATGTTTCCACTTTAAACAATATTTATATTTATATATATATATATATATATATAATCATATACATCCGTATTTGTATAACGTATGTCTCGTTTTAAATATGTAAAAGCAAAGTTAGCCCATAATTATTAATGCAGTTATTGATACAATTAAATAAAAAAAAATGAATCTAGGCTCTCGAAAAAGGTTTGGTTTTACCGATTTTTTTTTTTCGTGGTACATTTCAATGCGACCAAAAGAGGTTTATTATGCCACCCTACCGGTGCTAAGAGTGAGACTACCTTGAGAGGCGAGCGTTTAAGTCCGCCAACGATATATCAAAAGAAGCTTGTTGGTAAGTTGTTATATAACATGTTGATATTACAGAGGTCGTAGACAAGCCTTTTTCTAGCCACTTAGCGCTTGCAAATCCCATGTACAACCGGTAATAAGTGTAGCTTGCCTGTAGCATTCCTTAATTTCTATGTCGTATTAACTAGTTTTAGAAGTAGTTTTCATTTTTAACTTAGAGAAAATTTCGCTATTTAAATTTTTTTTTAGCGTGTCTATTATTCATGGCTGAAGTAAAATAGTTGCTGATTTATATAAAATAAGTTAAAGTTACGATGCGTCTTATAATAAATAGTTTTGCGCTAAATCATGTAATAATATTGAAGAATATATTTATCTTTATGAGATAATGACGCAAAAGCAATCTATTTACTAATTTTTTTTTTTTTTTTTTTAATTTAAGGCGCGTCAACATCAATGGTCATTGGTGCCCGGAGCCTTCTCACTGCACTGTCAGTCTCCGGACAGTATTCTCTCGTTACAGACAACACTGTCCATCACCGTACAGTATAGCTGTAGAAGGCTTCTAGGAAGAATAAAACCTAAGGGCAGCAGATGGCCCATTTACTAAAGTTTTCTTTTTCCTTTATATGTGAAAATATTAAAAATTAAGTTTTTATTTTTATTAATTAGTTATGAATTCATTATGAATTTAATATTGCATTTGAGATGATCTTTTTAACATACATAATATGAAATGTGTATTAACGTCAGTATATTTAGTACAATGGTAGTTATTATGAATTTTGAAATGGCAAAAACGAGATGAGTTTGTTGGAGAAGTGGAATTACACACACACACACACCGTATATATATATATATATATATATATATACGATGCACGAGTGGTGTTGTCAAGTGCTTTAGAATGGCTGGTGGTTGATGGAGGGGTATATAACAGCCCCCTGTAGTTTCTCTCGCTGTTCTTTCTGCCATATAGGGGAGTGAGTGGTAAAAAGAACGAATTATTTGTATTATGCTAATATGTACTAGTTAGGGTCTACAGAAAGGTATATATACTGCAGCCACTGATGAGGGATAGGGCTGAAGTGTATGGGGTATTATTATTACATTCAGCAATAAGTTGTACATTGTATTGAACTTGTTTAATGATTTACATTTGAATTTACCATTGATCACCAATAGTTTTGTTGCACACGCTCGCTCTTAACAAAAACTGTGGGAATTTTTGTTTGTTTTTTTATATAGATATAATATATATACATATATATATATACTTTTTCACTCTAAAGCTAACCTCTTTTTTAAAGCATATATGCATTTTAGGGCAAAGTTAAAGCTATGAAATTATTTATCTTTCCATCCATCTAGTTTATGCCAAAGACATGTCAATATTATTCAAAATCTCATTCAACGAATTAGACACGCCAGGGCTCATTGAGCTCATGGTTGCTCTTTGTTTTCACTGCACCACATTCTGAAGTTCATCAGCTTCGATCCGCTTCGGCTACCTTCACCTCACCGGCCATGTATCACATCTTTGATTAAACTTTCATATTTCTTTTTTCTCATTATCCGGCCAAGACACTTATATTTTTACCTTTTTAAGACTTTTTCCAATAATGTTTAATAACCGAATGATCCATGGAGAAAATAATACTGGATTTCCAGATCTAGAATTTTGGAAATAGTGCGGAAATAGCATTAGTGGTCCCATCCGATGGATTTAGGGAACCTACATTATGTAATGTAATGGATCGCCGTGACGTATTTCGGTGTGCGTTGCCTGGAACAGGCACGTTCACAAGGTGAATATCTCCCTACCACAAGCGGTTCAGATTCTAACTGTAATATAAAAATACTCTCTACTCTTAACTCACTCTCATTCAAACTACATCATTCAAGCTTACAACAAAACGTCATCATGCACCATTACTCTGCCACTTCCTCTCATGCCACCATACTCTTTACTAATTTCAACAGTGTAAACTCCTTGCAGTACCTTTCTTGTTTTATATACACAGTACTCACTCAGCTTGCTTTAAATCTACATTTTCTCAGTCCACCCTACAAAAATTTCTCTACATTTACATAGTCCTTCGTAAAATCTATATCATCCCGAAAGAATACAATCTGTTTTCTTTGAAACGTAGCCTATGATTTCTCTAAATTCTCTACCGGATATCTACAACATAGCTACATTCAGCCAGCAATTATGTCTTAAGAACTTACAGAGACAGTATATGGTTCCCCATGTGTAAAGTAATTTAAAAGACATCTAACTTTAAACGCATTTAAGTTTAGTAGAAATTCCAAGCTTGGGTACAGATAAACCCAGAATAAGAAATATCGTTGAAATCATTTCGAGAAGATCATGATATCTGAAAAAAAATCAGAAATCAGGCACTGTTATTGACGGATTTTAAACGAAACCTTCTAGTTGGGAGCTTGTTCCCCCCCGCTAAAATAAAAAAAAATCTGTTTGAGATTACTATAATAATAGTTTTTTTGGGGGGGAGGGGAGGCGAGAAGAAAGTCTCCCCCTCCCAGCACTAACCTAGATTCTCATTACTTCATAGCCCACAGTATCAGAGCTAGGCCTGTAGTTTGCCCCGAAGTTGGACCCCTCCAATCTATTAGAAGCCCAGCTCCCAGGCCAGGTCGGCTCTCTTTTGACAGAAAACCTCCCTGGCAAATGCTACCAACAGTAGCAAATGCTAAATGATTAGTTTACCAACAGTAGCCGGAATAGTTAGACGGACCAAAATCGAAACAGCAAACAGCCATAAGGGCACTTTCAGAGTAAGTGGTTCAACACCATGATTCGTCGTTACTGTCAACACTGTCGATCCAGTATACAAACGGCTAAAACTGTTAAAGAAAATACCTTTCAGTATTGCCTAAAAACAGACAAATTAGCCATATACTTGGGATATTAATCTCTAGAGCTTAGGATATCAATTTCCCTAGGGCCTTCCCCCTCCTCTCGTGCACCGCCTTCCTCTCCCGCGCCAGAAGCACAATCGGGATCACCCCAACAATCACCAGTACTGCCGATTCCGCAGCGCCTCAAGCCATTGCACCCTGGCCAGTCACCACCTATTCTCAGGACGTCCGCTCATACCTCTGGCCCGTACAGAAAGATTGAGTGCGCTACGCTCATCAGCACTTGGCGCGTGCCGGCCAGAGGACCGCCCACGTTTGCCATTAGCCGACTCAGCGAGGCGACACTTCTAGCGGCCTTATCCCTGCGTATTAATAATAGTAATAATACTAATAAGTGACCGGATTAGTTTAATGCAGCGTGCTGTGGAGTTCGAATCCAGGCAACCTGCCCTAGATTTTCTCTTCCTAGCAGCCCCTACAGCTCACCCTCTAGTGTTGAGAATCCTCTCTTTTACACCTGCCACATGCTCTCTTTACGATAGAACACTGCCTAGAGTTCGGCAGTGCACTGAGAAGACTTCGGATGTTATTGCGCCTTGAAAAAAACAGTTTATAAGTACTTGCTGCGATTTTTATTTTTTGATCATGCTTCCTCCCGTCTCCATCTAACACACACACGCGCACTCGCCGCAACGTTAAACCATTTCCAAAAAAAAAAAGAAGCTTTTTTCAAATATGTATTTTTATAAAAAAACTCACTTTCAAAAATTTGATACGATCATAATATCTCCTATTACAGAAATAACATAAAGTAATTTATGCACTTTAACTATCGTTAACAAGTTTTCTTTATCGTTACTAGCGGTAATGCGAGTCCATAGCGAGCCTTTTATTGTGGATCTTTGCAACTACCACTATAGGCCACACTCTAAATGTATTCAGACAGGAAAACACCGTATATATCCATATTTATAACTTTAGACTGTACACTTTATTCTATTCTCAAGATACTTTGTTTTCTCTTTTTCTTTAACTAATTACACGTCTTCAGCATTTTTTTTTTTAATTTGGTGTTCTTTTTCCTGCAAACTTCTTACACGCCATGGAATAAGCCAGACTGATAACGGCAGCCATTTTTATTAATATTTAATTAGGCATGCATATATATGCTAACTTTATATCTTAGACAATTATTTTTTCAGAAACAAACTAACCCATTTTTATATCACCGTCTCTAATCAAATTTGAGAATAAATTGTAATATTAATAATATTGTTCAAAAATAAATTCTATGCATCTTCTCATTTACATTATATTAACTACAATAATTACAAAAAAAAAAAATTAATTAAAGATACAAAATTATGCTTAAAAAAAAGAAAAAAAAAAAGATCCCTAATAAAAAAGTTAGGTTAATGTTCCATGACGTTTATTTCTAGATTTAGTGTGAAACGTTTTAACTTTACAGAATATTCTATTTGTCCGTCTGTTTGTGCAACAATCATGAGGAAACTAGTTAATAACATGTTCGAATTCTCTATATAGAGACTAAATAACTATGATTGAAATGTAGACTATTATAATGGAGTTGATGAGGAGAGAAATTGGGATTGATTAATTAGACGAGATCTGAAGACACTGTTATAATATAGCTATAAGTTTACACAAACTGCACTGGACTTTTAATGATTTTATAGAATAAAAGGTGTGAGTAGGAATATGACACGATGCGATGTATATGGTTGAATCTCAAAGATAGATAGATGTCTAGATCTCTTACTGGCTTATATACAGGTTTCCCACTCTAGCCTGCTCAAGTGAGAGAGTACTAGAGAGAGTCCGTTTTTCTCTCGGTCGGGCTTGTGTTCTCTCTCTCTTGCCGATACACTATTATTAGATTTTGAGAACACAAGTTTGAGGAAACTGTAGAATTATTGAACTTTTATCTTGCTTTAATCTCTTGACATAAAAACTAGTTGTATAACTTGACGCCATTAATGATTCTTTAAAAAAAAAAAACAGTATAAAAGACATTTATAGTGCGAGATGTGCGATGAAAAAGGCAGATATGACAGAAATTTGTAATATTTCAGTAGTTTCTATGCGTAGTGTTGATTGCTCAGGATGTTGGCGAGAATTGTCCTGGAGTAAGAAGTGTACTCCTTCCTTGCCAAACCAAATCGGCTTTTCAGGATTACAGGGTTCTTTCTTCTATCAGAAATTGTCTTTTCCTGAATTCGAGCATCGATACAGATGCATATTAAATAAACATCGAGTTATCGCCCGCACGTTGCAAATCAACACGTTTTTCGGCATTTTTTAATCGATGAACTTAATAGTAACATTTGGAACAATTCAAAACACTTAAATAAAAAAAAATATTTGCAGAATTTCCATCGTCCAAAACCCAATCCTTGAAATCCTTGAAAAAAAGAAAAGCCACCTTTATCATTTATGCTTTTTTAATTTCAAAAATGACTTGTGCCAAATAATGACATTGTGAATAAAAATGTTTAAAATTCATATTTTTATTCATCAATTATTATTTTTACTATTTTCATCTTTTTGTGTCTTTTTTATTTCATTCAGAATATTAAAAATATTTATACCGTAAATCAATCAGATACTGGATAATCGAACATTTATATTTTTTACTAAAATTGTGGGATTCACGATTTTTTATTTATTTTAATTTTTTTTAGTGGAAGCTGAATGCCATAACTGATTGTAGACATGTATCTTAATATAGCAATGCCATCATTATATTTTATTTTATAAGACATTTTTTTTTTCTTGATTTTTTAATACAATGTTAATTATATTAAAAAAAATCATTCCAAAAATTCTATTTTCCATTTTATTCCATAAATAATCATAGGTATTATGCACTAGTGACCCATAAATCAAGGATATTTGGTTCTAAATTAATGTTCATGTATTTTAAGTTCAGTAGGGTGCTTTGTTTGTTTATTTTTGCTTTTTGAGACTTTGTAGGCCGACAGAAACTCTTCGAAAGCCGCTTGTTTGACACTTACACTATAGAAAAATCATTTTAAAAAAGTGAACCATATTGGAGTTACGTATACGTGTGTATTTTAAGTTCAATAGGGTGCTTTTTTGTTTATTTTTGCTTTTTGAGATTTTTTAGGCCGACAGAAAGTCTTCGAAAGCTGCCTGCTTGGCACTCACCACTATAGAAAAATCATTTTAAAAAAGGGAACCATATTGGAGTTATATACACGTTTTATTTCCTTAAGCTGCAAGCTGATTTATTAATATATATTACATAAATAAGTACGTTACCATAATTTTGTACATTTTATGTATCTAAAGATAAATAATTTTTTAACTACGAGATAACCCGATAGTTTTTTTTTTTTCTTTTTTAAATAAATTCAGTGTTATAATTAGGGAACGGATTCGTATGTATTTACATATTTTTTTCTAGGCAATTTACAGACGTTTTTCAACTAGAAGTATTCATACTGACACTTTTTAAGCCGTTTGAGTATACTTTTATTTCACATATTTCCACATATTTGGATGTTATCGCATATTTATACATATTTGATCAAAATAAATAAATATTTCTACATATTTAATCAAAATATGTACATATTTTTTCATATTTTTCATTTTGGGCATATTTTCATAATTGGGAGGTGGTTGACAGGAACTGTGAACCACAGACTGTAGGGCTGTGAATCACAGTGGGTACAATGGTTATTGTAATTTACACAGAATGCTGCTAAACAGTGACGGGCACTTGTTAGTTCTTTGAAGTTGTCTGACGTTGTCTGTTCTTTCAGCTCGTTCGTTGAAGTGTCCAATTCATTTCGTTCGGTCACTTAGTGTATTCTTTTTTGGGTGAAATGCCACGAACATCGGCCTCAAACAGACAACTGGTTGCTAAATATCTTCGCGAGTTTCCAGCAGAACTTTTTCGAAGTGATGGAGACATTTTGTACTGCACAGCTTGTGACAAGCGCGTTTCTTGCTCTTAACGTTCCCAAGTCACCCAACATATTGCCACCGGATCGCACATAGAGAATACAAACAGAAAGAAAGAGAGGACGTCCTATCAAGCCTTCCTTACATCTCCATCATCAAGTAAGTCTACTCTGAGTACAGATCTGTGTCGGGCTTTGGTTAGAGCAGATATCCCTTTCCACAAACTTAAAAATCCTCATTTCAAAGGATTCTTAGAGACCTATATTGGGAAAAAAATGCCTGACGAGAGCACTCTGCGGAAAAACTACCTGGAAGATATCTATAAAGATACACTAACCAAAATTCGAGAACATATCAAAGATGGACCGATTTGGGTGTCAATTGATGAAACCACTGACGTTGAGGGCAGGTATATTGCCAATGCAGTTATTGGAAAACTTGACAGTGATGCTGATGTGGATTCAAAGCCATTCCTTTTGAACTGTGAGGTTCTCGAAAAATGCAATCATTCCACCATTTCACGATTCTTCGATGCCTCAATGCATATCCTATGGCCCAGTGGAGTTTTGAACGAAAAAGTTCTTTTGTTTCTCTCTGATGCTGCCCCCAACATGGTCAAGGCTGGGCAATCTATTCAGGTATTTTATCCTAAGATAATTCATGTGACGTGTATTGCTCATGCCTTGCATCGAGTAGCAGAAACTGTCCGATCTTAAAAGCACCAAGTCGCAATGCTAAAAGATCTCTATCCAGACTTGTGCCTTCCACCAGAACCAATATTGACAAGATGGGGTACTTGGCTGGAAGCAGCTCAGTATTACTATGAAAACTACAATAAAATCAAGAATGTCTTTCACATCTCGAAGTCGAAGCAGTAGCGATAAATACATCCAAGTCTTTATTCGAGAAACCTAATTTAAGGAACGAACTTGCATTCATTTCTGACAATTGCGTATTTCTTGTACAAGCCATTACCCAACTTGAGTCCCAAAATGTTCGACTGACAGAAAACGTGTCCAACGTTAAAAAAGTCATCGAAAAGGTGGAAGGAATACCTGGGAGTAAGGGAGATCTGATCAGATCAAAACTGGTAGAAGTACTGAGCAAGAACAAAGGGTGGGAGACCATCTGCCAGATTTCTGATATTATCAGTGGAAGAGAAGTCACCTCAGAACATCGAGTTGTAAAACCCTTTACAACCAACGAGATAACTTCTTTCAGCAAGGCACTATAACATCTGTAGATGTTGAACGATCTTTTAGTCGTTACAAGTCCATCTTCCGCCCAGATCGTCGTCACTTTACGTTCCAACATTTGCAATTTCATGTGGTTGCAAACAATTTCGAAGAGTTAAGTTTTCAAAATTGAAAATTTAACACATCTTTTTATAAATAGTAAAAATGTTCTTTGTTGTATAAACCATTATAACTTGTAAAAACAAATTATTTTGTTCCTAATAAATTATTATAAATTGTAAAAATGTTCTTTTCTTGTATAAATAATTATAACTTGCCCCCCAAAAAAATTCCATTTTCATAAAAAAAAATGTCCATTTTACTTAAATATTCCAGAAAATATTTTAAGAAAATCACATATTTTCCACGTAATTGACGAAAATAAATGCATATTTTAATTAAATATTTGGCATTTTTAAATACATAAAAATCCGTTCCTTAGTTATAATAATTAAAAAAAATTAAATAAACCGAAATAGATTTCAAAAAATTAATTGCAATAAAGGCAAAATCCGAATATCAAAATCGACATACCAGTGGGGGGATCTACCTCAAAAATATTGATAGATTATCAGCACTTTTTTAAACTATCTGTATTTCTAGTAGGAAATGATTAATAAAAAAAAAATTATACAGAACATAAATTATTTAAACTTTTCTTTTTCTACAGTTAAAGTCTTTGCAGTGATATACAATTTATCTGATATTAATAATTAAGAATTGAGCAAAAATCAATTTCTAATTCCTTTTAGATCCTTCTTTCCAGGATCTGATATGAAACTTGGCCTACGTTCCAATACCAATGATCAGTTATATAGTTTTTAGATACAAAATTCTATTAAGTCCCTTAGTTTCGGCTTGAATTCCTCATACAAACAATAGAATAAAAGTTATGTTATTCGCATTCGAAACTCATAAAACGCGTAATAAATGTTAAACACTGATTAGCAAGACATAGAGTAGTCTATAATTATTTTTACTTATGTCTAGATATATATGTTGGTAATGAAATATCTAAAGTATTATCTTTAAGCAAGCTCAATGGTAGCGCGCTATCTCTTGAATTCAAGATTTTCTCTTCCTAGATGTCTCTACAGTTCCACCCTCTTTATAATGAGAGAACAATTTTCCAAAAGGCGGCTGTGGTGCACTGAATAGCCTCCAGGCGCTAATGTTCTGGAAGATGTCGCGCGCGCAAAAAAAATAATTAAGCAATGCAATGATTACCTAGGTTCTTCATTGGTTAAAAATGATATAGAGGCGATCATAAAAGATGTATAGATGAAACTTTGAATTTTATCTATTTGGATCCAGTTTAAATTGCCTTTTATTACAAATATACAAACATAAAATATTTATAACAAAAATAATGTCACTTTTATTATAATATACAATATATATTTTTTAATACTAATTTGCATTCAATTTTCTGTTACAGGTGAGTTCATACTTTTTACATTGAATAGAAATGAATTAGGTAAGGAAGTATAATAATTATTCTAAAATAATACAAATATTTAAATTATTCTAAATGAATTGCAAAATTTTTGTTTAATATTTTTTTTTATTTTATTTTAGTCTAAACAAATTATAATTCATTAGTTAGTTTTAAAAATACTTAATAGCCGTTTTAATTACTTTAGATTTATGTTTACGGTCAAGAATGTCGTGTTCTTTTTGTTTAATGGATATTTTTTATTACCCTGCTACACCTCTTTTTGTAAGGTTTTTTTGTTATTGCTTTTTAATTTTTTTTTTTTTTTTTTACTTTGAATTCATTATAAAAGAATTAAATAAAACATTTACATTATCGTTAAATGTTAAAAATAATTTCAAACGATTTTTTTAACTCTTTTGAAATTGAATCATCGACAGAGAAACGTCATTATCTTTCTAAAGGAATTTTAGCTATTTATCGAAGTGGTAGTTATCTTTTAAAAATGATTAATTTTGTCGCACAAAATTACTGTTGATTAAGTTGTAATTAAAGTCAGTGCGTTTTTTTTTTTGTTGCGTTGGCCAAAAAAAAAAGAATAATTAAAAATCAGGAATTTGTATTTTTGGATGAATATTGTGGATTAGATGAATTAATTTCATCTATTCAATCAGTTCCCTGATGTTGATTAGATTATCAAACTCGTTGAGCCTAGAAATATTTAGAATTTGCCCTACTGAATGAAATGAAAGAAAAAATGAGTTATGAGAAGTTGAAATTGAAAATTGATTGAAAAATCTCAACTAGAAACGAAATACGTAGCTGGATGTAATAGGATCTAGTTCATTATGAGTCTTACAAATAAACTAGAGAGAAACAGGATCACTCTCTAGTTTAGGCCAGACTAGGTGGGAGAAACTGTTTAAATACAGCTGGTGTCAGCCATTTAGGAGGGAGTCTACCCGACAGTCTTGCAGCAGAGTACATATAGCAATCACAACGCGTCATCAACCTTTCTCTTTACCTCTCACTACCATTTTATATATTTAGTGTAAAGTCCAGGCAGTTTGTGCTACTTTTCTATTATGGAGTGTTCAGTTTTACTTCTTGTTTATTTATCTATCTAATCCAACTTCTCTCCTTCTCAAACCCATTATACTGAATATGACTTGAATAAACAATTTCTAAGTTTTCCAGAAAAGTCTCGTTCACTTTTCTGTCCATCTTAAAGCTGTTTTCCATGCAGTTTTTCACAGTCATAAATTATGTGTCCCCCCTACTATCTGACTGATTCCTACAGCACAGTTAAACATAACATCGTTGATGGTTTTGAAGAGGTGTGTGAATGATGACTTCAGTACTTTCAAAGTCGTCTCTTGTAAGAGATGGGTAGTTTTACCAAAATTTTCTCCTGTTTCTTGAAATTTTCTAAGTAATAGAACCTTTTCTCTGTTCTTCATGTTATTTAGTGATATCTTTTTTATTTTCTTTTATTTTTTTAATTTAAGGCGCGTCTTCATCTATAGTCATTTGCGTCCGGAGCCCTCTCAGTGAACTGTAGAGGCTCCTAGTAAGAGAAAATCTAAGCGTAGCACAGCTGGATTCGAACCCAGGATCTCCGCAGTGCTAGTCCAGTACGCTACCACTAAGCTAATCTCTTCCCTAGTGATATCTTTATATTGGGAATTCTTTGATCATATGTGACTCAACAGTTAGGAAATGAAAGTAATAATATTCTTATTTTTGCCATTTTATAAGACATTTATCTTGTGGCTCGTTAACAGAGACTATAGAGCCTAAATTTTGCCAAATATATATATATTTTTTTAAATAATAAATATACTACGCAATAATAACACATAAAATTCTGATAATTCTTCGAAATAATGTTTACCTTTGCCCAATCATCGTGAAGATCCGGGGATATGTAGGAATAAAAAGCATTCTATCTAGCATATTTGCTCTTTTTTTTTTTTTTTTTTTTTTTGTAAGTTGAGTTGATTTTTAAACAGTAGTGAATAAACAATGCGTAGTTTTATCGCTGGTATTGTAACCTTGTTACCGCTTATATAACTGACAAGTAATTCATTTAAATATTGTGTTAGAAAGATTATTGCTGCAGTCAGCATGTTTAGTAGTCACTGCATCTAGGTTAACTTTGTTTTTTGTTTTTTTTTAAATTATAATAATGATGTTTATCTACAGCAAATAAAGGATGTTTTAAATGATGCTAGTTTTGCTTTGGTATTTAGAATATTCTTCGCACTAATTTCAGATAGATATCCTATATATGATTTGAAAAATTATTAGTTACTGTTTAATAAAAATTCCTTAATGGAAAGAATATTACAATTAGAATAATAATAATTCCAATATAGTTATATAAACTGTTGAAGTTTTTTTTTGTTTTAATATGTTTATAATTTACATATTTAATGTTTGTTTCAACAAAAAGTGTACCGCTATTATTAATGCATAAATCATTTATAAAATTTATATATGTAAAATTATTTACTCTTTGTCTATAATTATTTGATATATTTACATAAGTCATCGTTCTAAACTTACTAGTATTTTCATTAAACAATAGCACTAACAAACATTTGCTTTATGAATATGTATCTTAATTCGCGTATTTATTATTTATTAAACAACTAATCATTTTGTAGTGGGTATGTTAACTTGTTTCATTTTTATTGTTTAATTGATACTATATATATTTTTTTTTTTTCGACGGTTCGTTTAGTTTTTAATGAATTTATCTGGTTTTATTGGAATTGTTTATTTTCATTCACGAAACTATTTTCCTTTGTTTTAGTTTATTATCTATCATTATTATCACATTTCTGATAAGTTTCGTTTAACACAATTTTACTTATAAGAAAACTTTTCTAAATTTATAAGGGGCGAACATATAAACTTATGGTACATCCAGATCTGTATTTTATTTTAACTGAATTTATTATCACGTTTTAATTTCAATTCCCATGGAAATCCGGATGTATAGTTTTTATCATAAAGAAAAAAGAATATCTGTTTCGAAGAAGTTTATAGCATAGACATGGATAAGATATACGGACTTAGTTGACCCTTCGTAAAAATAGTAGATCGGCCCTGATTATCGCTCCTATTGAGCGATTTGAGACCAACAATCTCAGCCAAGTAGAAAACTTAGACAAAAAAAAAATTTATGTATCATCTTTTCGCTGAAGGAGAAGTTTCTTGAGGTGTTTGATGATGGGAACTACTTTTTCTTTTTTTTTTGAAGGGGATATGCATTGCAATCCGAAAGATCTATTCTACCCTACGGTGCCTTCCAATGCACTGCCAGTCACCGAGCAGTATTCTCTAGCTACAGACAACAGGGCCTATCACCGAACAATGAGCTGTAGAGCCCCTAGGAACAGAAAATTTAAGGGCAGTTTGCTGGATTCGAACCCGGGACCTTTGCATTGCTAGCCCAGCATGCCACCGCTGAGCTAATCGCTTCCTTTTCGTACTACCTACTGAACATAGATCGCTAGTCAAATTTGTTTCCGGAAATTCATACTTTCTATCAATCGATTTTCATCTGATTCGGAAGTTTAATAACATATTTAATTCTTATTAGATAGAACTTGGATTCTTATCAGAACTGTCATTTTTAGAGGGAATCCTAAAGTCGCCCTCTTCCCCAAAACATCTCTAAAATGAATTTTTCCCACAAAATAATGTTTGAAATAAAAAGTGGTAGATCTACATGTGGACAATAAAGGACTTAACGATGGTTAATGAAAATTTTTTTTCGATGGTAAGAAAAAGAGCCTTTCTTTTAGAAACTCGCAAAAAAAAATGGAAAATTCATTCAGTTAATGGGTATATTGCTAGTTGAGGAGTTTTAGCAGTAACTTCCTGTCGAATCGTATGATGATATTAGAACGGTGTGCCGTTAGTAGTAAGAAAAAGTAATAATTGACTTATTTATGATAAAATAAATTGATCTACATGACTCTAAACTGTAAATTGTATGAACCTTATGTAAATGTACTGTTGTTGTAATAGATTTAAGGATTATCATTATTCAATGATGATTTTACTGTGATTATTACAGTACAATTTGTTTAAAATTAATTATTAAGTTTGTCATTTAAGTGAATCATTATATATATTGTGCTTACACAAGTTACTAGTCTAACTTTGTTGAAACTTTCAGTCGAGTCCTTTACTTGCTTGCTGATGGAGTGTAAATCTGAACTTTTGAACTTGTTAGATAAACTGAAATAGCGACTAAACTACCAATATACATGACACTTAATCTATCTATAATTCTTTATATAAATTTAACTTACCATCTTATTATTTGTTTCTTTCTGTAGGTAGGTAGGTAGGTATATACAATTTGTCAATTATAATTATTTCATTTATAAATTAAATTAAACAGAAAACAGGATTACGGGGGAAAAATTAACTAGAATTTCCTTTTTATTTTTATTATTAAATTATTATCTGAGAACTCAATTGATTTTAAAATTTCTATCATTTGGGTAGAATTATTGTATAGAGTGACGGGTAATTTTCAACTCCTCTCAGTTGTATAAGAAGTAATATCATTTGTTTATTAGTTTTTTGGTTTGAGTTTAGTCAGAAATACATGCTTTGGTGTCTTTTGAGTTGCGAAGTAAATGTTATTGGAGAATAGTTTTGTGTCTGGATTTATTCGAAAAGTAACAGATCCAAGAAGTTTAAATTTCATAATCCATTTAATGTGGTATATCATACATTCGAATATGGTGGTTTATGGAACTTGAAAATTAAGTTTCTTGACAAAAATCCGTTAACGTTGAAGTTTTTTGTTTTTCTTTCTCTTACTATTGTAAGAGAAGCATCGTGATCCGGTCAAATTATCATAATTGAGTTTTTTCCGGAACTACACTGAGATAAAAAAAATTGTTTTTTGGTCATTGGTCTGTTGTTTGCTTTTTGATTTTTTTTTTTAATTTAAGACACGTCTACTATGGTCATTATCGCCTCGAGCCATCTCATTGCACTGCCTTTATCCAGGCAATGTTCTCTCGTTACAGCCAACACTGCTCATCACCGGACAGTGAGCTGTAGATGTTTTTAGGAAGAAGAAAAGTTAAGGGGGAACAGGAACCTAGGAACTCCGCGTGCGAGTGCAGCGCGCTTCCTCAAAGGAGATTTGAGGTTCTAAGCTGCTACTGCCAGGTGATCTATCTAGGGGTCCAGATGTATACCAATGTAAGCCACATACTGTAGCTCCCATGTTTTAAGAAGCAGAAAGAAAAATATACGATACCGCTTCACGTAAATTTATGTGTAATAAAGTCAATTAAATTAAACTTTAGTAATATCTAAATTTGAAGAGAATTTGTCAATTAGTGACGTAATAATTTGTTGTAAGAGAAAATCGTGTGAGTATCTTGCAATTTTTACTTTATCTTACCCCCCTCCCCCAAGTGACAGGAAGTATTACGATCTTATTAAATTTTCTAAATAGAGTTTTTACCGGAAATAGATGTTTTGTGCCATCTTGTTTGCAAAACAAAAGTTTTTAGCCAACAGTCCCTATGTGTGTGCGTGTTTTAACAAAATATCTCATTAAGAGAAATCACAGAAAGCTCAAAGTTGGTATTACGTTAACGTTCGACAGATGCACGACGGGAGCAATGAGGACGTGCCTCACGGCCGGCATTGAGGTCATTCTCAATCTCACACCGCTCCACTTGGTGGTGGAAAGGGTGGCGAATGGAGCCCTCCTCAGAATCTCTAGGGAGGGTGTGGGGGGATATGGGCTAAGCTGTAGGGAGCGGACGTTTCCTTCTGTCGGCTCCCTCCACTGGACCTTCCAGAGAGATAGTATGACTAAGAAATATAGCTTTGTTAGGAATTTTTCTTTGAACTAAGTACGAAAAGGGAGTGGAGCGAAAGATTCGGCCTGGCTATTATTAGTAAGCATGCCACCAACTGGTATACAGATGGGTCAAAGGACCCGGGGCAGGAGGTTTGGGCCTAGAACCCATGGGTAGGTTTCCTAGCAACTTCCAGGCGAAAATTCATGCTATTGGAAGGTGCGTTCAGTTGAACCTCATAGATTCGCCTGTAATTGGCGGCCCGTTCTTCCATGCCCCTCTGTCTAAAATACTATCTCTTACAGACGAAGAGAAAGCAAAAAGAGCGATCATCGGTTTAGCTTATTACTATTTCTCAACTTATACTGAAAATTCAACAAAATTACTCTGAGTACTTACTATGACATTGTTTGTTTCAAACGTTCTGGCAAACAGAAAAAAAAAAAAAATTCTATAGTTACTTATTATCATAAAAATTATAAATGGTGAAGAACGTAAGTAAACTGAAGAACTAAAATATAAACAAAAAAATATAATGAGAATGATTGTAATTAGTAACTTTACTGCAAAGTCATTGTAAATACAAATAGAAAAAAAGAATAATAATAATAATAAAAAATAAAAATACATTTAGCTCCATTAAGTACAGGCTATTAGTGTAAAAGAATGTATTCGTTCAGTTGGGATATTACATTCTATAAAAAAATATGAACATTGCAAAGAAACTTCTTTAAAATAAATTATTTATTAAAATAAATGTACAAAGCAGGCAGAACAAATAAATAAAAAAGATTGGAAAAGAGAAATAGTACGCGCCGCCGGTGAGGCCGAAACCTCGATTATATGACCTTGTCGGAAACAAACCGGTCTCTCGTAGCTATTACACCATTGCTATATTATTATTACATATATATATATATATATAAAATTATCTTGAAAGATAATATTGTACCAACATGATTCATACGAGATTTCAAATGTAATTTTAAATGACAGTTTTAAATGAAACTAAATGTTCGCTAACAAAGTACAAAAATTTAATTTCTAGATAATTAGCACGATTAAGTATGCTAATTTTTCACTATAGAAAATTTGTGGGTTGCAATGGTGGGTATAAAAGTAAGAGAGGGGGAGAGGAACAAATATTTTTGCTCCTCCTACACTCAGCTTGCTCCTCGCAGCACTACTTCCTCTACTCGTGTATTTTTTTTTTTTTTTTTTTTTTTTTTTAACCAACATCCGCGCACCAAGTTCAAAATTATACTTCCATCAATACAACCTTCCATGTGTTTTTAATTTATGTATTCTCTTAGATGTAATAAATTTTGAGTTGGCGGGTTCTTAAAACTCTTCTCATTATTTTTTTATCTTAAGCGAAGTTAGTGGAATATAATCTTTCCTTTTCTTTGAAAAAAAAAAATTACATTAAACCAAACAAAATTACAAAGTATGTAAAACTTTTAATTAAATAGTTACCTTTATTAAATTCATTTTAAAGCATGCCTTCCAAAAGGGTAATGAGCATGAAATAGCTGAGCGAAACGGAGTAAAATAGTTTTGACCTTCCACTAAAAAGAGTTTTACATAAAAGAGGTATTTGCCTTCCATTGTCAGCGGATTCGGAAACCTGGTAGCGGATTGAGCTAAGCGAGATGGAAGGGGTTGATGCTTCCATTATCAGCGGACTGAATCGTCAGCCAGTTCATCATAGCCAGCTGAATCGAGCAGGTCGTGGTTGAAGTTTTCTTTTCTTTTTCATTTTTCGTTTCTAGTAATAATACCAGATGATTCCATTTATGATGACTATATAAATACGATAAGTAAATGCTTGCTACTCTATAGGTATAAGAAAAAGAAGCGTAACAAACCAAGATTTTGGATGAGCAACCACATTAGAGAGAGACCTGTCAAAGGCGATTTACTACGGATATTTTACGATTTAAAAGATGATAATCTCTGTCGCTGGTATTCCATAAACAAGGGTATTGTCGCACTGTTTCAATAAAAAGCTCCATTTTATTCAAATACACTACGATACTGCAGTCACAAAACATGTTCAAGAATGAGCTGAAAAAGATATTCGCAGTGGAAGGCGCGCATAAGTAGGGAGGGAGGTAGGGAAGGGCTAGCGGACACCGTTCAAAACTAGCATTGCACAGCGTGACACAACGGCTCCTTTTTCCTCGCTCAGTCCGCTCCGCTGACTCATCTATTGGTGGAAGCACTTCTATGAGATTTGGCGTTGCGAGTCGAACGGAGTCCGTCCCAAATCCTCTCAACTCTGCAACCAATTTCGTAACTCTTTATACTCGTTCAGTCCGCTCCGCTCACTCTTTTCATAGTGGAAACACTTACATGAAGATAAACCTTTGCGAGTTGAACGGAGACCGAACGAAGCCCGCTTTGCTCGCAGTGGAAGGCGCCCTTAAGATAAAGGACATACTAAGAAAGTCAAAAGAATTCAAATATTTGGCTTCTTTAATGCATCAACCATCTGGATTTAGAGTCCACAATGTAGGTAACAATAATCTAGAGTCAGACGGAGTAGTACCACGAATTATAATGTGTGTCGCAAAAACGCAAGAAAATGAACAAGGTGATATTAGGGGCCATTAATGAGCAAACAAAGGTCACATCTAGTGATTCTGTGATTTCACTGGCGAAATGGATGGACTTTGTTTTAGAATGTGGAAGATTTAGAAGTGGTTAATTTGCCGAAAAGAAAAACTAAGCCCTAAGAGACAGCCAGGAAACTTAAACTAATAACTATGATCGAAGGACATCCAGTAATGTATTCTAGTCGATCTATAATAACTACACTGACATTTGCAAACAGTCACAAAATACTATTATTTTGCACTATTTGTGCAATTACTAAGGGTTAAGTGAATCCATAGGCAAACTATAACTAACCATTATAATACATACTCACTAATAATTAAACACTACACTTTACTGACTAATATATGCTGTGAACAAACCAATCATTCCCTATATTAACATCCAACTCTTTTTCTTTTTTTTAACGTGGTCTGTATCAAGAGTATTTTCCTGATATATCCAAATCAATTTCAATCCAGTGAAATCCAAATATATTGGCCCAAATATCTGAAGGGGTCATAAAGTATCATCCCAAGGGGTCATTGCAATTCCTACTTTAAAAAGAAGGTGGAAGGTATTGTTCATTAACTTTCAGTACAATTCTCAAATTAAAATGGACAAATTTACTTCATACTTCAAGTTTGTAGAACACATTTTAGCGCATTATAATTCAATTGTTAATAAAAAATACAAAACTTAAAATATATTAAAATAACATTTGAGGAGAACCTTATTATGACAATCCCAAAAGAAATCCCTACAAACCTATTTTCTTCTAAGAGAAATCTATTTAAGGCGTACTCAACAAATCGGGGAAAAAAATACAATATATCAGTAATTTGGTTCCTTTGGATAATTGATTTGATCAAACCTTCTTCAACTTCCATCTTCTTTCTAAAACCAACTGGATTTAACAAGTAAAAACTTGCAGCATTATTTTTTCAAGTTTCATTAACCTTTCTCTTTCATGTACACATACCTACTCCAAACTAACAAAACACTAAAAATATTATTTTGGGATTCAGGAAGGCTTCAGTATAATCCGGTGAGCACGCAAAGAGATAATATTATACGACCTGGAAATGAAAAAAAAAGCTTTTTACCAGTTAGCTAGCGCAGTAAACTTCAGTAATCCGGATTTTGAGACTAATGATAATTCTTCTAAATTAGCTTTTCAGTTTTTCATTAATTTATTAAAAAGAAATCCAACGATTATTTAAATAAAATAATCTTATAAATATAATTTATAGGGATAATTCTAAATAAATTTTGCAATAATTTCTGATCGTGCAAAATTTGGCAGTGAAATAATGTGTATAGGTAAGTCTTTGTGTATGTTTCAAACTAAATTATTTCATTTTTCTATTTATTTACTTATCTAGAAATCATTGTAAGCTTTTCCAGAAAAATATCACAAATAAAAGTAATACTATACAAATAAGATTTATGTATTTCTGTTGCAAGGATACCAAATTAAAAGAAAATCTTTAGTGAAATTCGCGAAAAAATTAGAAAATTGACTTTTAAAAGCTGTACTGCTAAAATTTAGTACACTTTTAATTAACATTTCATTACCTTCTATATTTTATTATTAGAACACATGAATTTTATAGAAATAGCCTTTAGGGAAAAGCCCGAGATCGTAAAGATTTTAGTGTACTTTAATAGGATTATATCTGTATATACTTATTCATTTACAACTGAGAGAAGTAGGACATTTTACATACTCGAGTTCAGAGTTTGACCGCAAGAACGCTGCAAGAGTTGTAAAAAATACTTCGCTCACGATTTAAATACTAGATTTTTTTCTATAACCGTATAAAATTGGTTGTTAATTTATATGAATATAAAAAAAAAATGTGAAAAGGTGCAAAGATTGGGAATGTATGTATTAATACAAGCCAACTATTTCCTCTCTATAAACTGTATTGGGATTTGTTCTAATTTTGTTCTTGTGTATTGCCGCTAGATGTCGGGCTCATTAGAGTTGAATAATGTTACTTTTACACACTAGTGAGAGAAAATAATTTGAAACTTATTAGTGAGAAAAAGTAGAACAATAGTCACTGATTTTAGTGGAATAATTGCAACAATACTCAACGATTAAAGAACAAAAAATTATTCATAAGAACAAAATTTCGAAAATTTGATACATCGCAATACTTCCTCTTCTGACAGGAAGAGAAAGTAATAATAATCAATGTTAGATAAAGTTCAGGTTTGGTTCTACAAAAAAAATAAAACTTCTAAATTATCTCTTTAAAAAAAAAAATAAATAAATAAAAGATAATAAGAGCTAAGTAGAAAAAAAAAACAGTTTTCAATCTAAATAATTTCTATCTAAATAATTGCCCATGTAACTGGATTAGTGTAATTTCTTTAACAAAACAAAGACCCCCTGATCGGTATAAGAGAAAGCGAGGAAAGTAATGTTTATAGTGTTTATAGAAGGCGTGACACAGTGGATTCTATTGAATACTATCCAAACAATGGTAGAGTACATTGATGCATGTTTTGTGGTGTGAGTGTGTGTGTGTGTGTGTATACGTGAGTGTGTAAGGCAGAATAAGCGAGAGAGAGGGAGAGAAGGCATCGAGTGTATATATTACATGTATAGTATACATGGTGTAACAGGAGATAATTGGTTGACAAGAAAGGGATTAAGGAAGAGACGAAGGAAACTATAGGGACGAGGGTGAAGTATGGTAAGATGAGGTGAGGTTACTGACAGGTAGTTGCCAAGGATGCTGTACAACATTGCTGAAACAACAACGCCGACATCAGCCCTCCAGTACCAAGCAGTGCTCATATTAGTCAGGGGATTACACGATATATGACGGAGGAACGGTAATTAAGATATGAGATAAGTGTAAGGTAACGGAGTTCTACTGATATACTGAGCAATATATTGCCATGAGCCAGGCTAGAGGGGCACTGGTACGCCTTCATGCTACCAATAGTGTGCACACATACATACACACACACACTAAACACACCACGCACATTCTGTCGTATTCACTGTGTGTTCTCATGTGTAGATGTGTTACGCGAAGGTGTGTTTGTACGAACAAGAAAAGGGAAAACTGAAGGGAATACTCTTTCTCCTTCATATATATATATATATATATATAAGAAGAACTGGAAAAACAACAAGAGTTTCTTAGCAACGGCACTACAACCCCGGGAGTGGCTGAGTGAAAGAAGGGGTCGCTCCCGACCCTATTCTTACGAATTCCGCTGCTTCACTTTTCCCCCAATCACCCGTTTTCCTCTTGCATTACTACTTCACTTCTATTTTAACATAACCACACACATACACAGATCCACCACATTCACATCTCACCAAATAATTCTGCTTACACAGAATTTCTTCTTATATTCCTCAACGACTCCGTTTTTGTTTTTTCTTTCTATCACAACTTTCCCCTCCTAGCTAACATACTAGTACTACAATCATCTCTGCAATATATATAAAAGCAATATTTTCTATTTAAGAAAAAAATACATTGAGTGTAAGAGAAAAATACGAAAAGAGATGTGGAAATATGTTGCACAATATTTGCTAAAATAATTAACATAAAGCGAAGATCTCATATCGTAAACCATGAAATCCTAAAGAATCCAATAAAGATATTAAAAAAAATCTGGTGTGAAATCCTCAAACAATTATTTCTTAATGCAGTTATAAAACTGAAAAAGTTTCCTTAATACTGAAATTTTTAAATCCAATAAAATTTTAAATTTTCACAGAATTCTCCTGGAAAAATGTTTGAAATAAAAACGACACCCTTATATATCTGTGTACGTAGTTAGTAAGCTAAGTTTAAAACAGATCGTCATGGCCGATTAGAAGATTCCAAATAACAAAAACAATATTTCTAATCATTCAAAAAACAGCTGTTTAGTTTTGTGAAGACGTATTTCCGATTAACTAATCTTAAAAATTTGGAATCTAGCTAATATACCTTAATATTACATAAATAGGATGACTATACATTGTACTGAAGTGATACATTTGAGAAAAGCTTAACTTTGGCACTCCCCCAGAACACCCTTTGAAAAAATGAACTTTTCAAAAAAAAAAATTATATCTCATGTAAAACTGAGAGAAATTATAAGAAAATCGTTGGTGGCATTTTTTTAAGAAAATGGGTAACAACTGATAAACTTTTTCAGTTTTTTAAAATCACAATTCCATACTTTCAGCAAAATCTTATTGGCAGATATACACCACCTTCAGCTTGTTAGAATTTTTTTACTTTCTCTTACTCCCTAGTAAGAGGAAGTATTGTAATCGTGTCAAATTTTCGATATCGAGTTTTCACCAGAAATATCCGTTTTGAGGTCCCCTGAGTACAAAAAAGTGGTTTTTAGAAAATGGCCTCTGAGTGCGTTTGTGAACAGCATAGCTCAAAAACGAAAAATCCTAGAAAGATCAATCTTGATATTCCGTTTAGGTATAACCATGGGATCCGACAGTGGGTGAGCTGTCAAAATTTCTCAACCGGAAGTACCACTTTACTAGTTTTTAATTTTTTACTTTTTTGCGATTTTCTCAAAATTGGCTCCGACAATTTTCTTTAATCTATGTATATTAAATACACATACAATGAGCTACAACTTTTATTTAAAACATTTCTCTGGAAAAATTCATTTGACGCCTCTTTTAGGGGAGAGGTGGGGTTATGTTTTTTTTTAAAGTGCTATCATAGTTGAATATACAATTCTACCATCCAAACAAACTTAATTAGAAATAAATAAATGGCCAAAATTCAGAGTTTCAAGAAAATTAGTAAGCCGGAAGTACGTTTTTATTGAACAGTTTTTTCAGTTTTCAAACGAATTTCATTAAATTTGCTACACAAACTATAAAATTTGTCAATAATTATAATTTTGAGAACTGGAGTAAGAGAAAGTTGTGTGAGTGTTTCACTCTAGATTTTTTATTTTATTTTTTAGGCACTTTGTTCACAAATACCATTCGCTAAGAACATTTTTTCCCATAATCAGGTTACCTTGAAAACCCCGTGAAAACTCAATTTCAAGAATATGATTAACATGATCGCAATATTTCCCCTAATAACAGAAAATAAGAAAATAACAGTAATTAAGAGAAATAAAAATATTTATCCGCTGGAACAACGAAGATCCAACCTTGGAATAAATGAATACTTCAATAAAAGGAGATAATAAATAACATTTAAAAATACCCTCCATTTATATTTGAAGTATATATTCCTGTAATAGGTTCACAAGGATGACAGTAGGCAGAAAAATTTACATCAGCATACAAATTAATCAGTTTAATTTTAGAAATTATTATGTCAACCCAACTTGCGGTCCAAGTTAAAGTTCAGCAATTCTGCCCCAAAAAATTTGGCAGATTAGAAAAATCACGCTATCTTTTTGAACTACTCTTTTTACTTTTTCTTTCGCTGAAAGAGAAAATATTGTATTTCTGACAGATTTTCGAAATTAAGCATTAACCAGAAATGTTATTGTATGTGTACAGCCTTCGAGCTCATTTTTTTTAAAATCTTCGTGTGTTTGGGTGCGCAGATTAACATAATTCATAAAGAAAAAACAGCAGAAAATCCAAGTTTCAGGAGATATTAATTTTTTTTTTTTTTTTTTTTGAGGGTTCGTGCATTGCAACCATCTAGTGATCTATTGTGCCTCCTCTGGTACCGTAGGTGAGCTTGCTCATCTAGGCACCCCCCCCCAAGTTTAGCTCCCTAAGGAATACCAGAATCTTAGAGGGTTCTAGAGAGGGTATTTCCCCCTCCCCACCCATCTGGAAACAACCGAGGCTATTAAATCTTTTTTGGATGATAACGTCGCAGTGTTGAGAAGATGTATTTGAGTTCCCTCCATCTCCCCACAGAATCTGCATTTGCCTTCATCTTCTATGCCTAGCTTCCTTAGGTGTCCCTTGAATCTGTGGTGGCTCGTGAGCAAGCATATAAGAATTGGGATCTTATTCTTACTCAGACTGATGTAAGCCTTCGACCTTTTCTGGTTATAGCCTCCCAGACAGACTCTGGCCTACCTCAGTCCCGGGAGAGTGTTTCAGAGGCGAGCTCTTTCCGCCACCTCCTTCCTCCATCAAGAGTAAATGGTCGCTGACTGCGCAAAAGAGCTCAAGCCCCAAGAGAGGAGATGCAGCGCCTTCCTTTGCCAGCGTGTCGGCCATTTCGTTGCCTTCCACACCGAATAGTCCCGGCATCCAGAATGGGGTAACTTTATTTCTTCTGCCTAGGTCATTAAGCTTACCTAGGCATTCCCAAACCATTTTAGAACTGATAACATAAGAGCTCAGTGCTTTCATGGCAGCCTGACATTGGATAGGATAACTATCTTCGCCAGAAGGATGCTGGGAAACATACCCAATGGTTTTTGAGAGTTTGATTCTTGGCCCAAACACCCCTGCCTCAGTTTCCACAAGGGTCTTGGACCCATTTGTATAACCCTTAGTGACATGCTTACTAATCTGAGACAGGGTGGATCCCTTGCTCCACTCCCAAGATATGACAATAAGATTTTGGTGAAATAAAAGTGCCATAAATTTGAAATACTAAATAAATTTTTAATGTTCTCAATTTTCTTGAAAAAAGCTTCCAGATTTCTTTTTGAGTTGGTACTCCAACTGAACATTTAATAATAATGACTTTTTTATTACATCATGTTACTGAGAAAATTCCAATTCTATCCAGTTTCGGGGTAGTTGCGACTAACATAAACTATTATTTTAGTATTTCTGATGGGATTGCACCTACTGCAATCAGGGCCTAGATTATTTAGTATAAATTTTAGTTATAAGAAAATGTGGCGATTACAAATATTATGATATTTGTATTAATATTATTTCTCTTTGTGATATTTCAAATATCACAAAGAGAAAATCTGTGAGTGTTTTTTCTATAGAATGAGGTACTGTTTTTTTGAATCTTAGGATAATGGTTGAGGCTTTATTAAAGACTTTTATCGTATAACATTAAAAAATTTATCTGTACCCCCATAATTCGATTCTACTAGTTTTTTTTTTAATTAATTACCCTGTTTTTCAAAAACTTCCTTTCGATATGCTAGTTTTTGCAGTTAGCATAACTGTTAAGAATAATTACACGACTAACACTACTTCTCAAAATAACAGATTTTTTGAAATGAAAAGTTATTTTCACAATACTGTTAATCATATAATAGTGATAAAAAACACTTAGACTCACAAATCATTCGCAGAATTACTCTCCTAAAAATCCAAATGTTCGGAAAAACCATAAAAAATAAAATTGCATGATCTTTACATAGTAAAAATCACTGAAAGGACTTCCAATTATGCAAAAATACATTTAAAGAAAATTGTTCAAACTTTTTTCGTACGAAACAAATTGCAAAATTTAAACAAACATTCAGTAAAGCAGGTATACCAGTGAAATGATTCTTGGTTTAAACATCCCTGGAATTTCTATGACTTTTTTGTTTTTTTTTTGAGTATTTGAACTAAATTAACGGTTAGTAGTGAATGATTAGATGGTTAATAAATAGGCATAAAATTATTAGGTAGACGATCCTGATAACAACCCAAAATGATAGCGTCATCATCCAATCTTGTATCGCCAAAGAAAGGATTATTACAACATTTAAAGTAACACTATTGAAACCTTTATGGTCTTTCAGAAATATCGGGAATCCACTAAGCATTGCGCTTTCAGTGTATCCCATCCTTTTTGTCCAAATTCTTTGGAAAAACGTCAACCTCCTTATTAAGTTGCTCACTATCATAACTACTTAACAATCACTACGGATACGATCTAGCCAAAATGTTTCTTCGAACATTATGCGATTTGCCCATCTTCTTGGAATGAATCACGACAGTGAAGTGCCAATGGCTGCACTGGATGGCTTCTCCAATTATTATTACTTCCTTTGAACATCTACCATGAACATTTTTACTGATTGCAATGTTGTTTTTTTTCACAGTTGAGATATCAATTAAAAAAGAACAGTTTTTGCTGCTAATAAACGACTACAAACTTTTTAAAAAAAAAAAATTATTCTCAGATTAGATTAGAAATCAGTGTTGAAAATATGGTACAATAATTATTAGGGTGGAAAATATAATTACTTATTGACATAATTTAAGACAAACAACCCACGTAGTATATTGCGATGAAGAGAAAGGCTACCCAAAAACATTTCAATCTCACAAAACGAAAATTTTTTCTCTATGTTTTATTATAGGTCAATTACAAAGTCCAATAATTTATTTAATGTGTCAAGAAATTATAAATTTAAAATAGACGATTAAAAATTTATATCAATTAAAAAAAAAAGTTTAATTATTAACAAATGGAATTATAATTTTCTAACATTCGTAATTATTTTTATTTTATTTTTTGGAAGTTAAAGATTTTAATTATATACATTATTCATAATGAATAATATTAGGGTATAAAAACTTATGTGATTTGTGACAGAAACTAGGCAAAGCATTTTATAATATATTCCACAAAACAAAATAGTAAAAGAAATTAATTTGACTGACGCCCTAGTATCATCTATAATATGGAACATTTAAAAATAAACGGCTCTTGTTGACTGTTTGACAAACAGGGAATGATTAAATTAGGTGAAAAATATTTTCTCTGATGTATATTAAAATATATAAATTATTATATAACATTGAAAATAAAAAAAAAAAAAAAAAGGGTAAAAGATAAATATGTTTGGATTGTATTCAACTAGTTCCTAATTTACAATATTTCTTTCATGACATTTTGCAATTAACTTTTGTAAAATAAATTCCCAACTCACAACTGTATTTGTTCCTTGAGAAAATATATGTATAAAAAAAATTTACAACAGATTCAAGACGGTAAGTCAAGAAACTTGAAAATCATATCAAAGCGGAAATAACGTGTTTGACCTAAAAACTGACATATATTTCGGTCACTAAAAACTAGTTCAAATAATAAGGACCACAAAGACTCTTATTAATAATTTTGAATTCTTCCGGATTATATATTTATTTTTAATCATTATTATTATTATTATTAGCTCTTCCAAAATACGCCATTTCTCCCCTAATAATTTCTCTCTGTCTCACACTACATATGACTTCCTATGTAAATGGCGTTAAAACTCTCAAGGGAAACATAAGTAAAGCTCACAAAACTATCTACTTAAAACCTAACAGATATTTTCCACCCTCCTTAAAAATCTATTTATACATATTTTATCACAACTTAAATGCGACTCTCCTCTCAGTGAACTGCGCTATCCCCCACCCCCGCAATGATATATGTGATTTTCCTGGTTTTATAAATAATTCTTTCGTAAACATTAAAAAAAAAGAAGAAGAAAAAAAAAAACACTATTTGAAAAACGCTGACTCAAATTTTCTTAGTTCTCAAATTCAAAATGATAAATTTATTTATTTACTCCAAGTAAGAGGAAGTACTGTAATCGTGTCAAATTTTCGATATCGAGTTTTCACCGGAAATATCCGTTTTGAGGTCCCCTGAGTCCAAGAATATGGTTTTTAGCAAATGGTCTGTATGTGTGTGTGTCTGTGTGTCCGTGTGTCTGTGTATGTATGTGAACAGCATAGCTCAAAAACGAAAAATCGTAGAAAGTTGAAACTTGATATTCTGTTTAGTTATCACCATGGCATCTGACAGTGCATCTGTCAAAATTGCTCAACCGAAAGTACCACTTTACTTGTTTTTTTTTTTTTTTACTTTATTGCGTTTTTCTCAAAAATGGCTCCGACGATTTTCTTTAAACTTGTTGTATGAACTAGATATACAAAGAGCTACAATTTTTATTTGAAATGTTTCTCTAGGAAAAATTCATTTAAGAGCAGTTATGGAGGAGGGGTAGGGTTATGTTTTTCTCTAAAACGTCATCATAGTTGATTATACAATTCTATTATAAAAAAAAAATTAATTAGAAATAAATAGATGGCCAAAATTCCGAGTTTCAAGAAAATTAGTATACCGGAAGTGCGCTTTTACTGGACAGTTTCACACCAGTTTTTTTTTTTTTTTTTTTTTTTTTAAACTTCAAATTAAACATTTTTACTAGATATTTATTGCCGTTGTAAGGCCCAAATTAATACATAACACATTAATTAACTTTAATTATATAGGCAGTGAAACTTAACAATTTATTGAAATGACACTTCAAAATAATTACTAACTTCATGGCTCCCCAAAAACTGCCAAACAAAAAGTTTCTAGAAAAATGTATCAAATAAAATACAAAGATTTTTACAAGTAGTTTCTCTTATTGCAATTTAATACAGTTGAAAAATGTACAAATTTTCTTTGAAAGTTGAAATGTTTTTTTCTGGCTTTAATTGGCACTGGTTGTCACTTCAATGCCACACAATACAGCCGCCAGTAGACAGAAGCCAGCAATAACAGTAGTCTGAAGGACCTCAAATAATATTTAAAATGTAAGGCTCCTCCAAATTCCGTAGACCTTTACTAAAACCCAGTTTTTTTTGGAAAAATCTTTTAAATAAAAGTTATAGAAATTTATCTGTCCAATCAGCATTCAACAAAGTTTAAAGATAATTGAGAAAATTAAAAAAAAAAATTCAAAAACCCACTCCATAAAGACGCATATCCGGTTAACCGATTTTCTTCCAAATTTGCTATGCTAGCAAATTTCAATATTAATATTATATAGGTGGCAATATCATCTGCTACACTGAAGTGGCACATTAGATGAAATCATAACGCTATCCCTCAGAACTCCACAAAAAACAATATACCCGAGAAAATGTTTTAAACAAAAGTGAAAGTATTTATGTGGGTAAGTTTGAAGAAAATCATTTGGGCTGTGGCCTTAAGAGAGGAGATGCAGCGCCTTCTTTTGCCAGGGTGTCGGCTACCTCATTGCCTTCCACGCTGACATGTCCCGCCACCCAATATAGGGTGTCTTTATTTCTTCTGCCTAGGTCATTGAGCTTACCTAGGCATTCCCATACCAGTTTAGGATAACATAAGAACTCAGTGCTTTAATGGCCTCCTGACTATCGGATAGGATAACTATCTCCTGGTTCCGATATCCTCTGTCAAGGTTCAACTGAACGCACCCATGCTAGGAAACCTACCCATGGGTTCCGAGTGTTTGGTTCTAGGCCCAAACACTCCTGCCCCGATTCCTTTGACCCATCTGTATACCAGTTGGTGGCATGCTTACTAATAATAGCCAGGGCGAATCCTTCGCTCACTCCCTTTTCGTACTTAGCTTAGAAGAAAAATAACTAACGAAACTACATTTCTTAGTCATACTATCTCTAGGAAGGTTCTTGCGGAGGGAGTCGACAGAAGGAAACGTCCGCTCTCTAGAGCTTAGCCTATATGCCCCCACACCCTCCCTAGAGATTCTGAGGAGGGCTCCCTTCGCCACCCTTTCCACCACCAGGTGGAGAATGGAAGATGGAGTAGGAGCCGGCGTGTACGGGGCTCATCCGAGATGTAATATCTCGGTGAGCCTGGGAAGGCTAGCTACGGTCTTTCAGGCGGAGCTAGTCGCGATTATTATCTGCGCCGCCGAAATAAGAAGTCGGGGAGTGTATAACTCTAGAGTCGTCATTTATTCGGATAGCCAGGCTGTTCTGCGGGCAATTGACTCGTGGGAGATCAGCTCAAGGCTGGTGTGGGACTGCCTAGGTGCACTCAGGGAAATTAGTAGCCATAATAAGGTCTTCCTGGTTTGGGTACCTGGGCACTCGGGTTACAGAGGCAATGAGGCGGCGGACCGCCTGGCCCGGGAGGGTTCAATGAGAGCACTTATCGGGCCGGAGCCGTTCTGTGGCGTCTCAAGATGCCTCAGGAGTGCATCCATCAAGGCATGGATGCAGGACCGATCAAGGGAATGGTGGGTCAAAACTTCAGGCCAGAGGCAGGCGAAAAAGTTTATCCATAGCCACTCGCCCAAGCTAACTGCGGAACTACTCCAATTAGGCCGGGCGGCCATAAGGATAGCAGTTGGCGTTCTCACTGGCCATTGTAGATTAAATAAGCACATGCATCGCATGGGCCTGGCAACGGATAGCCTGTGTAGGCTTTGTCAGGAGGAAGAGGAGACGGCACTGCACGTGGTATGTCAGTGCGAGGGGCTGGTCTGGCTAATACCGCCTCTTTGGTAAAGAGAAGCTGGTGCCAACAAGCCTCAGCCAGGGCCCTCTCTCGGACCCTCTCTGATTGACCACCTGGGAGCCCCCCAAATTCCACAGTTCGGCGTAGGACAGGATTGGGGGAGGATCTCCAACTAGGGGGATGCCACAATAGATCCTTGGGGTGTCGCGGTGCCGTAGGCTGTAGAGCCAATTCCCCCGTTAGAATCTAATCTAATCTAAGAGATAGTATTACGATTATGTCAAATTATCGAAATTGAGTTTCCACGGAAAATTGATGAAGTTCTCTTTCCCCTCCACCAAAGTTATTAACAATTTGTATTTATATGTGGTGAATAAATTAATAAAAAATTGAATAAATTCCGTTTATCATCACTGTTGGATCCGACATGGAAATTTCAAAAAAAATTTCTCAAATGGAAGTCCGACTTTGGTGAGTTTTCTTTTGTTTTCGCCATTTTTTTTTTTGAAAATGTTTCCAACAATTTATAGATCTGGGCAAATATATTTACCACTCTGATAAATACAGATATTATGTGTGTGCGTGTGAATATAATTATATACATACATATATATATATATATTTTTTTTTCTGCAAAATTAAATTTTGATTTGGATCCTTAAAATTTCTTTTAAATTATCATATCACATTAAGGATCATTAATAAATTACTAAAATTGGGACTTTGTATATAGTTGTTTAACTAAAACAACGCTTTTATGATTTTTTTTTTTTCCAGTTTTTTCGCTTCTGCCGACTGTGAATTCAATTAATATCCATTCTTTCGATCTAACACAACAAGGTACTATTATCAATTTTTCGGAAATCATCTTAGTCATCCTCCAGCCATCTTAGTCTAGCTCTAATCGTTGAGCTTACAGGAATTTTTGTAATCTCTTTACATTTGGACCTGCTATTCCAGGTTAACATATTTCGAAAAGCAATTTTCGCTGCACTTTCCTTTCTCGGATTCGTAGGATATTTTGATTCCTACACAATACAGAAATATATATAAATAAACTGTCGGCCACAGATCATCTATCAGTTTGGTCTTTTTAGAATGTTTCTCGAAATAGGCAGAACTTTTAGAATTGCGAATAGTGCCCTTGTCACCTTATATTAGTGTAATTAGATTATAGTGTAGCTGCTGTTTTTCTTTAGCCACCCGTTTTCCTTAAGAAGTTCAACTTCTTTTACTCGTTGATTTTAACATTCCAGTTACTAAACTTAGTTTTTTATAGGACACTTTTCGTTCTTCTTATGATCACTTTTTGACGCTGTAATGACATGGCAGGGTCATAGCAATGTCAAACCTTCACAACACATAACAAAGAAAGAATAATTTATAACTAGTGGCCTAGCCGGCTGCTGTCTTCAAGACAAGGCCGCGGCCAAACAAACAAAACCAAGGGTCAATACTTTACATCAAAGCAAGCAACCGCTAAGGCTGGCCACTGACCTAAATCACTGGTCACCGAAATAACCAAGGTCGCACACAGGGACAGATGTCATGATGTGAGTGTTGCTAACACTAATATATAAACTTCGCCCCATTGGAAGAGGGGATGATTATATGATTATACTTCAGTAGGTCTTCAAGATTATTATACGAGCCGCAGTTTCCGCGTCCCTATATCTTGTACTTATTTCCTTAGTGGTGCATCTTAGTTCATTTAATTTAATCATTCTAAATTATTAGTTATTTATCTCCTATTTATTTCTAAGTATTTCTTGTTAATAGTTACCATTACTCACGTTTAAATTATTGTTCCAAATACAGTCTATTTTTATAAATTCCGTGTTAATACTTCGAGCACTAACTTCCAAAAATCTCTTAACTAACTTCCGCCCTCTTCAAGACATCTACTACATACCTCAGGAATCACAATAAACGATTCCACTACATCTGGTGGTATCACGGTGGGATCAGATTATCATGACAAACGATTCCACTACAGACGCCATTAAGAAGTAAATACAAGTTATTTGATTTGTGGAAACGTTACCTATTATCACTTCCAGTTAATAAGTAGTTATTTGAACCGCAATGATTTATTTGAGCAAACTCGTATCTATTTTTTTACCGCAAACCTGGCTATTGCCAGGTTACATAGTAAACAATATTTTGTTTGCTATAGTGTCATTGCTTTCGGTCATTGGCGAACCTAGATTGTAAGCTAGATCTACGGCTGGTGCGTATTGGAAAGTTGTGATTTTTTTTCTATTTCGCTTTCTTCTTTAATTTTTTATATGTTCGGTTTTTCGATTTCTTTATCTTATTGATAATCAGACCAAATTTCATTTTAACTTCTCCAGCTTCTAAAAAAACTTCTGGGGTCTGTTTTTATTCCCACCGATTGTAATCAAGTCCTCCCTGCTGATGGACATACTCCCAAAAGCGATAAGATAAGGTACTCTAGGGCAAATTACTATTTTGTTGAGTCTGCTAAAAAAAATATTTTTCATAAAACCAGATATGTGGGGGGGCAAATACTTTTGAATAGTAGAAAATTGGTCAATTACTTGCAAAATCGAATATTTTAACAAAAATCATAATTTACAGGATAGTAATTTTAGTATTATTTCCAAATGAAGGGTTACATTTGTGAATAAAAGCCACAAATGTAAAACCTTATTTCATTATATGTTCTTATTTGAAAATAAATAAATTTGGAACTTTTGAAGTGGAATATAGTATATTGGTCGGTAAAAAATCAAAGAAACTAAAAGATCAAATGATATAGGAATAGTAACCATATATATATATAAATGGTAAGGATGAATAAAATTTCTGATAAAAACACAACTATTTCCATGTAGGTATGTTAGAAGGAGTTAGGAGGGAGGTGGACGTGGTGACGGGGTAGAGTGGGACCAATGTAGTTCACATTAGTGAACCATTCATCAAGTTGATGGTAATGATTATCTTTGTGTGTATGTGTATGTGTGTGTGATGTGTATATGGCGTAGTGAGTGTTTTGTAGACTGGTACCGGTCCTCTACACATGGACCACCACATTACCACCATTTCATTACTTTTAGTTTCTCTTTTACTAACACAGTGGATTGGCTATAGACGGAGGAATCCCTTATCCTCTCCACAATACTCCTTTCTGCCCCCTATCCCTCCTATCTACTAATACCAATATGTTTCTACGGTTGCCCACTTCTACTAGTGTTCTTCTATTCCATACCATCTAACATATTTAATCATTGTCCAGTGCCTAAAACCTAGATTAAAATTAGTTAAGATTAATAATGAAATACTTTCCTTTATCAATTTTATTAAATCTTAATAAGTTTTGCTGTATTCCTTATATATATATATAAGTGTATGCATATATATATATACACACACATACGTTGTCGCCCCTTTTGTAGATGTAACATGTAGTTCTGTTTTTGTTTTGTTTTTTTCTCATTATATTATGCTGAATAACTTTTTTCTTTTATTTATAAATACTTTTTTATTTCAATTTTGTATACTAGTTCCATTTCGTTTTATACTTGGATGAATTTTATCTTATATAAAACAAATTTAATCGTAGAACCATACATTATACAGAAAAAAGAATACTATAGAAATCGTATAAACAAGAGAAAAGACCTAACTTGGGATTACATTGTAAAGTATAAAATAATTTAAAGATATTTCTTATAATAGTATTTAGTATTTATTACATGTATTTATGACTTTATTATATTGTTATCCTACATGGAGTTTGAGATATTAAAGTTAACAAGAAACGATAGGGACCGAATTTTTTAAAAGATCGTTTCATCTTTTTCAAGTGTATCCTTGGCTTTTTTTTTGTTTAATTGGAAATGAATGAGAGCCCCCCATTCACTGAGACGTCTTGGCATATACTCTCAGATGGTTAAAAAATATTACATGCTAATGAGTTTTACAAAGAATAACTAATAGGGAGGGCAAGGGAGAGGTGAAATACGATTGGATCGAGACATGTCTGCTCCCGTAAAACCGGCTTATTACAGAGACTAATTTGAAATTTTTATATATATATATATATAATGGAGATTAAGTTTTAACATTAATAAGGACTGTATTGAAGTAATAGTAATGGTGACAGTAGTTCATATCAGGAATGTTATTCTGACCGAGTTGGCTTTCTTCATATTTCTTTATAAGCCTCTAAGCCTACACAAAGATGGCCTGCCCGTACCATAACACCAGTTCAACTTGGCTATACTATTAATATGGATAATACTTGTAAAAGCTAGTCACTATTCTTGTGTTGCCATTTTAAGACATGTATTATTTTAACTTACATGGTAAAATAGAAAATGGTCGTGCTTCTTTCTTTTTAAACGAATTAAATAGTGTCACCATTGCTTTTCTAATGAAATTTTATGCGAATTTTTTTTAATGTTTTTATTAAAGTGGAGGCTAATCTGTTAATTTGTTCTAACTTTAAATGATCAGCATTAAGTTTAAAAAAAAATAAAAATATATTCTACCACTGAGAAATTCCACCATTTAATATCTCGAGATTAGATGTAACATGTCCCGTCATTGTGTCTCATTTAATTTAGTCCAGTTTGAATCTAATGAGTAAGACAATGTTTATTTAGCTATTACTTATAGTTATGTATTTTTTTATTATCATCGGCATTGTTATGGTTCTGAAAGGAATCTTCTCAACGATCTACCCCCATTCATTCCCTGCACCTGCCTTTGCCCTCCATCTTCTCACTTCCATCTGCCTTAAATCTTTCTCATCATCATTTATCTACCTTAGGCGGGATCTCCACGATTTTCTGGCCCTTCCTGGTCGTCTACCGTACAACATGCGCCTGGAGAATCTCTCTGCGTCCTCCCTTCCAAATGTCTCAGCCACCTAAGCCTTACTTTTTTAATGAAGGTTATAAAATCCTCGATGACATACAATTGCTTCAGTTCGGCGGCAATTGTCCGGATCCTCCATTGATCACCTTCCTGCTTTATGAGACAATATATTTTCCTAAGCACTTTCCTTTCTCATATCTCTAGGCACTTCTTTCATTTTTTTTTTTTTTGTCGACTCATGGTATATATTACCACTGGACGTATGATCGTCTAATATATGATAAGCTTTGTCTTCAAAGAGCGACGAAAGAAGAATATGCATTGACACGACCAACTACCCAAAATAGTCTGTAGGCTAAGGAAGAGAAATTTGTAAAGTGAAAAATTGGAAAGGACAAAGACGCTTCTAATAGTAAATGTTTTTTATTGGGGAAATTAAGGGTGGTTATAGACTGAGAGTGGATTTCTGCAAGGAAACCTATCTGGAAACCGGCAGGAAATTTTGGAAAAATGAGTCAGGTGCTTTAAAGTAATCGAATTACTAGTTCTTTTTAATTTTTAATTTGTTTGCTTTATTTTTCATTTTTTTGTACCAAGATATATTGAAACCTCTAATTTGCAATCTTAATAATACAGTAAAGTAATGTCTACTTTTTTTTCATTTATATAATGTTAATTAAAATTAAATATGTGAGCTTTAAGTCCAATTACGGATCAGATATCTTGCCTGGAGGCGGATAAAAAAAATACTTTATTATACATTACTCTTATTAATACATCAAATAAAATCCAATTCTGAGACCAGGAATCGAACCCTCTAATATTATAGTGTGTACATACACTAATAACTACAAGTAAGGCACTCTCTTTGTGTGCGAAGGAAATGGAAATAGAAGAAAACCAAAGTGCCAAACCTATCTTACAAACCAAAGCATTTAATAATGGTTATTGCATAATATATGCATATTATAATATATGCATGATATTGCATATCATATAATAATGATTCAATTTCTTCTTCATATCTATGGTTCTCGAAAATCGTTTACCTCGTTAACCATCCCGTTCCACTTCATGAGAATGTGGCTTATGTAATCTTGCTTTTCTTGCATATAGCTACTCTAGTTGCTCGAACTTTTTTGCTCTCTTGAATTAGGTGTTATATCTATGTATATCCTACTACGAGCTCAAATATTTCGTCATCGTTGAGCCAAGTTTCACTGTGATCCCATGATTTTAGTTTTTAGTAAAGAGTGAAATCTCTGTTCTTTTACTATTTTCTCCCTAAAACGTGTTCCATCTTAAAATTTATTTGCATTTAAAGGACGCGAATTATGCGTAATTTATTTAGCTCCAAGTATATTTCCTGAATATAATAATATTATTCAAGTTTTGCGTGCTGTCTAATTAATTCTTATCTGAATAAAGTTGTTGCCATTATGATTATTTACTTTTCAATACATCACACACACACACAACACACACACTCACTATCTTTCAAGGAAAATTGTATACTTAAAAGAATTTGACCTTATGTGTGTACAAGGGTGGCCATAAATAGATGAGATATTGGCATTTGTAATTATTGTTACCATAACTATATGAATATATATCAGAAAGAAAAAAAAACAAAAATTTTGCGTCAACATTCACATGAATTATGTTTTACTGTAGATAATAAAACTGATGAATTTTTTTCAAATTTGAAATTTTTACTCACGTTTAATTGATCGTACTGGAAATGTGTAGTATTTATTGGTGGGGTCCTAGTAATTAATTTCAGCCAATACCAATACCAAGATAACAGTATATTCTAACAAACAGCTCTTCAATCAATTCTCAGCACTCGAAAGCTAACGACACTGATTCACACATCAATTCAATGAAAAATTAATTTCATTTGATTCAAAAATCAATTTTTTTTTTTCAACAAAATGTTTCAAATAAATGGTGATAAGTTTATTTTTATTTACTTTCATTAACTTTGCGTACGGTTGTCCCCAGCTTCCCTGAACGTCTCCCCAGAAATCAGTTTTCTCATAATAAAGTTTTTAAACCAAATTATCAGATCTTTATATGAATTGCTAGTAAATGAAATTTAAAGAAATTGCTGTTTTCTTCAAAAAAGAATTCGTCGAAAACTATAAATCTGTTTCGAATTTCTTTGGTAACCGATTTTCTTTTAGCAACAATTCATAGTCATTAGGGCTATATATTTATTATGTAAATGTTAGTAAAGTAAAATGAAGTGAAATTGCACTTTATGGGGAAATCTAACGCTTCCTCTTCCCTAGAACCCCTCTAAAAAAAAAAAAAAAAAATCCGCAGCAAAATCTTCCAGATAAAATTGATTGGCTCACATGTGCAGCATAGTAATATTCTTACAAAATGAATATATAATCATAAAGTAATAATAATAATAATAATCACTCATGGACGAAATTAACAAAATGATCCTCTCTGCTAAGAAACGACAAATACGGCGTCATTCAAATGAAATGGGTTTGTTTTTTACTTCCTCTTACACCTGTAAGAGGAAGTATTACGATCGTGTCAAATTTTCTCAATTAAATATTCACCGGAAATAGTGGTTTTGAGTTTCTCTGCCGTCGAAAAAAAAAAAAAATTAGCGAATTGTCTGTGTGTATGTGAACAAAATAACACGAAAATGAAAAATCACAGGGAACTCAAACTTAGTAATATCCGTTAGATAATATCACCTCCTCTTTACACTTTTCGAATATTTGGGATAAAAACCATCAAGGGCAACTTTACTCACTTTTTGTTTTTTGTTTTTTTTTGTTACCCGTTCCCAAACATACAACATATTCTTGGGAACGGGTTCAACGATTTTCTTTAAACTTCGTATACTGTTTAAACACATAAATCATTTATCAGTATAATATGAAACATTTTCCCGGAATAATTGATTGGGGGGGGGGGGGTCTGAGAGAACTTTAGCGTTAGCTTCCTTCTAAAGTACTACTCCAGGGCAATGTATAATTCTACCACCTGCATAATATTTATTACACATTACAAGCAAAGGGTAAAATTCCAAATTTAAAGAAAATCGGATTTCTTATCCTTTCAAGACTATTTCTTATCCTTTTCAAGACTATTTCTTATCCTTATCAATTTCTTATCCTTTCAAGGAATAGACTATTTCTTTGTGATGGATATCCTTTTGTGATGGATGCAAGAAATTATATCTATTTTAATTTGGAATATCAAAATTAGAAAGAAAAATGCGAGCTTATTGGCAAAAGGGTAACATCAGGTAGAAGAGTTTTCAGTTTACTGGAAAAGTTCATGAACTCCTTGGTATTGTGCTGTCTGCCCCCTTCTTCTCACAGGGAAGGAATTGAACGAACAATTAGAAGACATGCCTTCAAGAGAGTTTTGTTGTTAGACACCAAGGAGACCACATCTGGACTTGGCAGTTTTTAAGTTATAACATAAGAGTTTATTCCAATTAATTTCAGTATACTTATAAGCATATTATTGTGATATTTAAACAAATTAAATTAACTTAATTTCACTTAGAGAATATATATCGATTTTAAAAACAGTGTGATCTCTTGATTATTTCTAATACTTCACTCTTAAACATTATATATTTACAAGCCTTTTTGCTAAAACGCTCGTGCTACGCAAGCTACTACACACATACAACAACACAACGTCCACACCAATAACATTTCACTTTCACAAGACTCTTAGACAAACGATCCAAACTTACTTTAAAAAATAAGCTTACACTATACAAAACTTTACTACGACCAATATGGACTTACGGATTAGAGGTATGGGGCTCCACTAAGCATTCCAAAGTTTACCGTATTCAATCGTTACAGTCCAAAATGCTACGAAAAATTACCAATGCTCCTTATTATGTCTCCAATAAAACCTTACATAATGACCTATCCATTCCATTTGTGTCCAATCTAATAAAATCCCATTATCAAAGATTTCCATAACTCCCTGTCCCATCATCATATAATCCTTTGGTTCAACAACTTGCTAGTCAAATCTTACCTGATAATTGATCTCGACGCCTGAAGCGTCATTAGCCCCCGGTGACCTTTTAAATTAACTTAAACGCCATGAAGTAATACCATTGGGTATTTTCTTCTCATGTCATGTAAACATTCATCACATTTGCTTATTGTATCTATTGTACAGTTGTAAATAAAGTATTGAAAGAGAGAAAAAAAAGAAAATCGGTGAACCGGAAATACTATTTTATAGGTTTTAGAGTTGTTTTATTTCACTTTTTATGAAACGACAATAAGATTTCTTTTTAAGTTGGGAATGCTAACCGCACAGATATTAACCTTTCTCTTTTATTTGAAACATTTAAAAAAAACAAAACAAAAACAAAGATTTTAGACAGATGTGCGGTATTTGTAATGGTATTATTTATTATTCAAGGAAGGGGAGGGCAAAACTCTACGCTATCCAAAGCTCCCTGCGCCCATATAGCTACCCGTAAACAATAACAACTACTGGGTCTGGAACAAAAGTCCAGGCCCAGGTTTTACCCATCTAAGTTTCACCAAAGACCGAACAAATCGGAATAAAACCTTAAAAGGACATAGCTTAAGATCCTCTACCGATATCCTACTCCGGCCGAAGGTCCTAAACCTAATCTCCTCAACAGCCCAAACAATCCGTCATTAGATGCATGGGTGTTTCCTCCTCCGTCTCACAAACTCTACAAAAGGGGTCAGGCATAAGTCCCATTGTATAGAGATTCTCCTTAAGCCACAATGCCCAGTGAGGAAGCCAACCAGATGCCTGAGAGAGGTCCATGAAAGACATCGGATCCTGCTAATCAAAGCTCCATCCGGACCCCCAGTGAGCATCTTAGACTGCCGACAACCCACTGCACTCATCCATAAGGATGGAAACCTGACAAACATGTGCCAGAAGATACATCAACAGCAGGCTCAGGACCAATGAAAGGGAGAGAGGCGCCTGATTTGGCAAACCTATCCACCTCCTCATTCCCAAAGATTCAAATTTCATTTGGGCCATTTCAAATTGTTAGCGCTCTTCTGGACTATGATGTAATCTCTTCTCTACCTGCCTGGGTTGGTATTTGTCTCCTCTGTTTTTATCATAGGACATATGAGTAAAAATTAATTGTTTTGGTGGTTAATGTTTAAAAAAAAAAAAATTGCCATTTTATACCTATATTTGTATTATAACAAGGAGTAAGAGAAAGTTGTGTGAGTGTTACACACCAGATTTATTTTTTCTTTTAAAAATAGTAAATTTTTTCATTTTAGATCCATCTATTGTTTAATTTGAATAGGAATTAACTTTTCTTTTTTTTTTATCAAGTTATATACATCATTTGATTGGAATGTTTTTTGTGTACATTTCATCACCTGTTCTTCAATGACTAATTAATTCTTTTATATGCTTAGTTTTTTTCACCGCAAAAAAAAAAATGAGTCCTTTATTTTAATAAATTAATCTTTACCTTAATGTAAATAAAA